>JAWPHD010006938.1:0-136679 GCA_037043455.1 Cyrtodaria siliqua | reverse complement strand
AAACGAAGGCCCTATCATCTTAACGAGGCAAAATATAGCAATATAGCATTTTCAACTAAATCAAGGACCATAACTCTGGTGTTACTGGTCCGATCTGGCTGGTTTTTGAACTTGTCCGAGCTTTCATTGATATTAACAATGTGGTAAAGTTTGGTAAAGATAGGTTGAAAAATGAAGGCCCTATCGTCTTAACGAGGCAAAATATAGCAATATAGCATTTTTAACTAAATCAAGGGCCATAACTCCGCTGTTACTTGGCCGATCTGGCTGGTTTTCGAACTCATCCGAGCTTTTATTGATATTAACAACCTGTTAAAGTTTGGTAAAGATTGGATGAAAAATGAAGGCCCTATCGTCTTAACGAGACAAAAGTTAACAACAGACGACGGACGACGGACGGACGGACGACGGACAACTCGGCATCCCATAAGCTCTGCTGGCCTTCGGCCAGTAGAGCTAAAAAATAAGAAAATTTAAAAATAAATAAAAATAATAACGTAAAAAAGAAAGTCATAAAATCTGCTAAAGTTTGGCAAAGATCAGATGCAAAATGAAGGCCCTATCGTATGACAAGGCAAATTATAGCATTTTTAACCAAATCAAGGGCCATAACTCCGCTGTGTATGGTTCGATCTGGCTGGTTTTCAAACTTGACCAAGCTTTTATAGACATTAACAATCTGATAAAGTTTGGTAAAGATAGGATGAAAAATGAAGGCCCTATCGTCTTAACGAGGCAAAATATATCATTTTGAACTAAATCAAGGGCCATAACTCCGCTGTTACTGGTCCGATATGAATGTTTTTCGAACTTGATCGAGCTTTCATTGATATTAACAATCTAGTAAAGTTTGCTAAAGATCGGATGAACAATGAAGCCCCTATCATCTTAACGAGGCAAAATATAGCATTTTTAACTTTATCAAGGGCCATAACTCCGCTGTTACTTGGCCGATCTGGCTGGTTTTCGAACACATCCGAGCTTTTATTGATATTAACAACCTGTTAAAGTTTGGTAAAGATTGGATGAAAAATGAAGGCCCTATCGTCTTAACGAGACAAAAGTTAACAACAGACGACGGACGACGGACGGACGGACGACGGACAACTCGGCATCCCATAAGCTCTGCTGGCCTTCGGCCAGTAGAGCTAAAAATAAATTAAATAAAAATAAAAAAAAATAAAAATTTAAAAAAAAAATTAAAAAAGAATAAATAAACAAGAGGCCCAAGAGGGCCTGTGGACGCTCTACTGGCTCAAGATAAAGTTTATGTATAAGGGGCCATAAGTCTTTCAAAAATCATTCAACCAGAACATGGCAATGACAGGTGCAACTAGGCTCATTACCGATCATCCTCGCCAAGATTCGCTGAAATCTGGCAAAGAGTTCAGAAGAGACTAATCTGGACAAAGTTTGTGTATTAAAATATTTAAAGGGTCACAACTCTGCCAAAAATCATTCAACCAAAATATGGCAATGATATGTACAACTAGGCTTGATACAGATCATCCTTGTCAAGTTTCGTCTGTATCCAGCGTTCAGGAGAACTAGCCCAGAAAAAAATTGTGGTATCAAAATCCTTTAAAGGGCCATAACTCTGCCAAATATCTGTAAACCAAAACGTGACGATGACATGCACAACTAGGCTTGGTGCTGATCATCCCTGCAAAGTTTCATTGAAACCTGGCGAGGGGTTCAGGAGAAGTAGATCAGAACAAAGTTTGTTTATTAAAACCTTTAAAGGGCCATAACTCCGCCAAAAATCATTCAACCTGAACACGGCGATGATTTGCACAACTAGACACAGAATTGATCATCCCTAAAAAGTTTCGTTTAATCCGGCCAGGGGTTCAAGAGAACTAGTCAGAACAAAGTTTGTGTATTAAAACCTTTAAAGGGCTATAACTCCACCAAAATCATTCAACTGGAACACGGTGACAATGTACAACTAGGCTTGGTACTGATCATCCCTGCAAAGTTTCAATGAAATCCGGCCAAATGAAGGCACTTTCGTCTTAATGAGGCCAAGATATAGCATATTTCAGAAAATAAAGGGCCATGACTCCGATGTAAATGGTCCAATCTGAATGTTTTTCGAACTTGTCCAAGCTTTCATTGATATTAACAATCTGGTAAAGTTTCTTAAAGATCAGATGAAAGATGAAGGCCTTATTATCTTAACGAGGCAAAATATAGGATTTTTAACTAAATCAAGGGCCATAACTCCACTGTTACTGGTCAGATCTGGCTGGTTTTCGAACTTGACCGAGCCGTCATTGATATTAACAATCTGGTAAAATTTCGTAAAGATCGCATGAAAAATGACCCTATCGTCTTAACGAAGCAAAGTATAGCATTTTTAACTAAATCAAGGGCCATTACTCATCTGTTACTGGTCCGATCTGGCTGGTTTTTGAAATTGTCTGAGCTGTCATTGATAAAAACAATCAGGTAAAGTTTTGTAAAGATCAGATGAAAAATCTTAACGAGGCAAAATATAGTATTTTTAACTAAATCAAGGGCCATAACTCCACTGTTACTGGTCCGATCTTGCTGATCTTCGAAATGTCCAAGCTTTCATTTATATAAACAATCTGGTAAAGTTTGGTAAAGATCGAATGAAAGATAAAGGCCCTATCGTCTTAACGAGGCAAAATATAGCATTTTTAACTAAATCAAGGGCCATAACTCCGCTGTTAATGGTCCGATCCAGCTAGTTTTCGAACTTGTCCTAGCTCTCATTTATATAAACAATCTGCAAAAGTTTGGTAAAGATTGGATGAAAGATGAAGGCCCTATCATCTTAATGAGGCAAAATATAGCAATTTTAACTAAATCAAGGGCAATAACTCCACTGTTAAGGGTCCGATCTAGCTGGTTTTCGAACTTGTTCAAGCTTTTATTGATATTAACAATCTGTGCAAGTTTGGTAAAGATCAATTAATAAATAAAGGTGCTAGAGTGGTCACAAGGCTTAATATGGCATTTTTCAGCAAAACAAGGGCCATAACTCCGATGAAATTATTTCAATCTTGCCAGTTTTCGAACTTGTCCGAGCTTTCATTGATATAAAGACACTGGCAAAGTTAAGTAAAGGTCCGATTAATACTGAAGGCCCTAGAGTGTTCACAAGGCAGAAAATAGCATTTTCCAGAAAAAACAAGGGCCATAACTCCGGTGTTACTGATCCGATTTAGCTGGTTTTCGAACTTGTTTGAGCTTTCATTGATATTAACTATCTGTGCAAGTTTGGTAAAGATCAAATAATAAATGAATGTGCTTGAGTGTTCAAAAGGCAGAAAATGGCATTTTTCAGAAAAAACAAGGGCCATAACTCTGGTGTTACTGAACCAATTTAGCTGATTTTCGAACTTGGCGAAGCTATCATTGGTATCATTGGTATTAACAATCTGTGCAAGTTTGGTAATGATCAAATAATAAATGAAGGTGTTAGAGCGTTCACAAGGCAAAAAATGGCAATTTTCAGAAAAAACAAGGGCCATAACTCCGGCGTTACTGATCCGATTTGGCTGGTTTTCGAACTTGTCTGAGCTTTTATTGATATTAACAATCTGTACAAGTTTGGTAAAGATCAAATACTAAATGAAGGTGCTAGAGTGTTCACAAGGCTTAATATGGCATTTTTCAGCAAAACAAGGGCCAGAACTCCGGTGAAATTTATCCGATCCGACTGGTTTTCGAACTTGTCCGAGCTTTCATTGATATAAAGACACTGGTAAAGTTTCGTAAAGATTCGATTAATAATGAAGGCCCTAGAGTGTTCACAAGGCAAAAGTTAACAGACGGACAACTTGCCATCCCATAAGCTCTGCTGGCCTTTGGCCAGTAGAGCTAAAAAAATAAAAGTTTGGTAACGATCGGATGAAAAATGAAGGCCCTCTCGTCTTAACGAGGCAAAGTATAGCGTTTTGAACTAAATCAAGGGCCATAACTAAGCTGTAACTGGTCCGATATGTTTGGTTTTCAAACTTGTCCGAGCTTTCATTGATATTAACAATCTGATAAAGTTTGGTAAAGATCAGATGAACAATGAAGCCCCTATCATCTTAATGAGGCAAAATATAGCATTTTTAACTAAATCAAGGGCCATAACTCCGCTGTTACTAGTCTGATATGGCTGGTTTTCGAACTTGTCCGAGCTTTCATTGATATTAACAATGTGGTAAAGTTTTGTAAAGATAGGATGAAAAACGAAAGCCCTATCATCTTAACGAGGCAAAATATAGCAATATAGCATTTTTAACTAAATCAAGGACCATAAGTCTGGTGTTACTGGTTCGATCTGGCTGGTTTTCGAACTTGTCCGAGCTTTCATTGATATTAACAATGTTGTTAAGTTTGGTAAAGATAGGATAAAAAATGAAGGCCCTATCGTCTTAACGAGGCAAAATATAGCAATATAGCATTTTTAACTAAATCAAGGGCCATAACTGCGCTGTTACTTGGCCCATCTGGCTGGTTATCGAACTCATCCGAGCTTTCATTGATATTAACAACCTGTTAAAGTTTGGTAAAGATTGGATGGTAAATGAATGCCCTATCGTCTTAAGAGACAAAAGTTAACAACGGACGACAGACGGACGGACGACAGACGGACGACGGACAACTCAGCATCCCATAAGTTCTGAGCTAAAAATGGAACTAGTAGCTCCCTTGCTTGGCGTTCTAGGGTAGTTCTAGGACTTGTCAGCCAGTGTCAAAATAATGTGACTGGGTGGGGTATTATTGGAATAAGAACAATGACCAGTTATGTTATATATGAAATTTGAACACTCTGCTCTATAGGACAAAAAAGTAAAATAATTTAACGCACATTTTAACCCAGTTTTTTGAAGACGGTACATGCATTTAAGTGACCTTGACTCCGACCCATGGTCAGCTGGAGGGCTGGAAGTTATTGGCATTAAGATGGACAATGACAAGGAGGTTATATATGAAATTTGAACACTCTGCTCCAAAGAACAAAAAAGTTATAAGAATTTAACATACTTTAACACATTTTTTCGGTACATGTATTTAAGAGGCAACTGACCTTCACACAGGGTCAGTTTGAGGGTGATACGTACTGTAATAAGAAGATCAATAACCTGTGATGTTATATATGAAATTTGAACACTCTACTCCAATGGACTACAAAGTTATAAGAACTTTAACTCAAACCTTAACCAAAACCTTAACCAAAATCTTACCCAAAACCTTAACGCTAACATATTGCATTGTAACTTTCTTGCCCTTGGGAGTAGAATGTTCAAATTTTATTTATAACCTACTGGTCATTGTCTTTCCTACTGAAGAAAAAAAAAAAGAGTAACCCATATAATGACCTTGACCGTTCTATTTTAGTATGGTTATGTCGATGTTGTCATGATGAGTATATATTGAAAGTTTGATGAAGAAATATCAAGAAATGAGGAAGTTATAGCCAACCTTAAAGTTTTTCGTGAAAAAATAAGTATCTAACCCATATAATGACTTTCAGTGTGATCTTGACCTTTATATTTTATTATGGTCATGTCAATGTTGTCATGATGAGTATATATTGAAAGTTTGATGAAGAAATATCAAGAAATGAGAAAGTTATAGGCAACGTTAAATTTTTGTGAAGAAAAAAATGAGTATTTAAACCATATAATGAATTTCAGTGTCAAAATAATGTGACTGGGTGGGGTATCATGTCATGCTTCTACAATGTGGTATTCCAGTGTGGAATCACTATAAAGTTGAGCATTGAGCTCACTGCTACAAGTAGACAACATTATGATATTACTGAAAGGTTGTTACAACCCATGCATACATATATATACATGAATTATTTTGGTATCTCAAAAAAAATACCGAGAAGGCATTTAAAACAAAAGTTAACAAAGACGAATGAAGATGACGACGGACGAAGAGTAGCTCACCTTCAAGTTCTGCTCAGATGAGCTCAAAACTTGTAAATAGAACTTTAATATAAACAAGAGCTGTAAGAGGACAGCATGCTCCACTATTCGAATCATTGGCACATAAATATCACTCATAATTTGAATATTAACAATATCAGAGTTATGGGATTTAGTCTGCAGCTAAATTACACAAAGTTGACTGTACTGCATTTGTTTTATTTACCAAAAAGATGGATAATCAGAGATTTATCTTGTAAATATTGGTTTTACGAGAGAACAATAATGTGATACTCACCTCAAATTACCTATGAGTTTGTATTGCCAATTTAAGCATCATACCTTTAATCTAAAACTGTTAGGAGAATTTAGGGCTGGTAACCAGTGTGTACATTTTTAAGCTGCAGCACAAATAAAACCAAAATGATAAGGCTAATGAAATGTTAAGTAATTGTTTCCAAAATTAAGTTGATGTAATGGAATGTGAGCTGCAGATTCAAGTGTTGACAATGAACAAAAGTACAAACTATGAAAGGTGATTCATAAATAGTTAAAAGAAATTGATCTTCATGCAAAACTTCAAACTAGACGGGTGTTCTGGAGAACACGTGTGTCGCCTGTCAGGGCTTTGTCAGTATAAGGTTTTTTGGACCCAGATAAATGACCTTGACAAACTGGCCCGACTAAGTTTTTGTGAAGAAAAAAATGAGTATTTAACCCATATAATGACCTTCAGTGTGATCTTGATCTTTATATTTTAGTATGGTCATGTCGATGTTGTCATGATGAGTATATATTGAAATTTTGATGAAGAAATATCAAGAAATGAGAAAGTTATAGCCAACTTTAAGTTTTCGTGAAGGAAAAAATTAGTATTTAACCCATATAATGACCTTCAGTGTGACCTTGATGTTTATATTTTAGTATGCCCATGTCGATGTTGTCATAAAAGTTTGATGAAGAAATATCAAGAAATGAGAAAGTTATAGACAATGTTAAGTTTTCGTGAAGAAAAATAATGAGTATTTAACCCATATAATGGCCTTCATTGTGACCTTGACCTTTATATTGTATGGCCACATCGCTGTTGTCATGCTGAGTATATATTGAAAGTTTAATGAGGAAACATGAAGAAATGATGTTATAGCCAACATTATGGACGGACGGACGAAAAAGTGATCCCTATGTATCACATTTTTCTTTGAAAAGGCGACACAAAAAGGGGAATAATTTAAAATAAAACTAAGAAAGAGTTATGGAACTTTCGCTGCACAGTCATGTTACGATACTGCACAAATGTGTGAATTTTCACAGCTATGTGTTCTAGTTTCTAAGAAAAGACCGTTAATGCAAAACTTTCTAAGTTGAAAAAGAATAATAATTTAGACAAAACTCAAGACAGGGTTATGGAACTTCTGCTGTTCAGTCATCTTATGTGTTGAGTTTCACAGAGAAAAGACAGTTTCTGAGAAAAGACCCTCCATGCAAAACTTTAACCAAAATTCCTAAGTTGAAAAAGGGCAATAATTTTGACAAAAATCAGGACGGTTATGGAACGTCTGCTACTCAGTCATCTTATGACAGACAGAGTTATGGAACTTGTGCTGCTCAGTCATCTTATGACAATGACAGGGATATGGAACTTCTGCTACTCAGTCATCTTATGACACTGAACAAGTGTGTGAAGTTTCACAGGTATATGTTTGGTAGTTTCTAAGAAAAGACCCTTTATGCAAAATTTAAACCAAAAGTTTGACGCGATGCCGACAAATGGGTGACATAATAGCTCACACTATTCTTCGAATAGTCAAGCTAATAAACAAAGTGCAGAAAGGTCATTCATATTGATATTGACCTTCTTTTGTTAGAAACAAACTTCTGTTATATGTGAAGTTTGAAAGCTCTACAGCTTCCAGTGTCTGAAAAACGGACATCCCAAGGATGGTACCTTAAATACGCTTAAGTGGTTATGACATAAAATGTACTGAATTCCTTTGTGTTAAGCCACACCTCCTACCTTCGAAGGCAGTGAACATGTGCTAGGACGGACTAGGTCAACATTACATGCCCACTCCACATTCGTTGCGAGGCATAAAAAGTGCCACAGATATTTTACTGAGAGAGCAGAAATCAAATCACAAAACTAGAAATTGTTATTGTCCATGGGACAAAAACAGATGGCTCCCCCACTCGCCCGAACAGGCATAATTGACGACTGTAGGTCCAACCGTTCTCTATTGATCTGAGATCGTTTTGATATTCAATTCCCTGTGACTGTATCTACTATCTGTATCAGTAAGGCCACATAAAAAAATATGTGTGGTTCAGGTAACCTGACCGACCCTATTTTTTTAAGGGGCCGACCCTAAAACATTTTATGCAAAAATTTAAAAATAAAAAAATAAAAATAAATAAATAAAAAATAAAAAAACAAGAGGCCCAAGAGGGCCTGTAGACGCTCTACTTGTATGATGTGATTCAAAAATATAAACATGATAGAGGCCAACCTGAGAAAAATGTTTCCTATATATAACTCTATGTAAACTTTGGGTTATCGTGGCGGCCATTTTGAATAATTTTGATTATTTGACGATAATGAAAAACACAAACTTGATAGAGGCTAACCCAAGGAACATGTATATGATATTTCACAATAATGGAATAAGTCGTTTAGAAGATGTCGTTTGAAATTTCCTTAAATTTGACCTAGTTTTAGCCATGGTGGCCCTCTTGGATGACTGGCTGCCGTGAAAAATACACATCTGAGAGGGACAATCCCAAATATCATTGTGCCTAAGTTTCATCATAATCCTTCAAGCGGTTTCACAGAAGATGTAATTCTTAACCTTTTCCTATATAACTCTATGTAAATTTTGTGTCGCATTTTGATTATTCGACGATAACGAAAAACACAAACTTAATAGAGGCTAACCCAAGGAACATGTATATGATATTTCAGTAGAATGGAATCAGTGGTTTCGGAGGAGATGTCGTTTGAAATTTACTTAAATTTGACCTAGTTTTAGCCATGGCGGACATCTTGGATGACTGGCGGCCACGAAAAACAAAAATTTGAGAGTGACTATCCCAAATATCATGGTGATTAAGTTTCATCAAAATCCTTCAAGATGTTTCAGAGAAGATGTCATTTTTAACCTTTTCCTATATAACTCTATGTAAACTTTGGGTCGCTGTGGTGGCCATTTTGATTATTAGACGAAAACGAAAAACACAAACTTGATAGAGGCCAACCCAAGGAACATGTATATGATATTTCACAAGAATGGAATATGTGGTTTCTGAGGAGATGTCGTTTGAAATCTCCTTAAATTTGACCCAGTTTTAGCCATGGTCGCCATCTCGGATGACTGGCGGCTGCGAAAAACACAAAGAGAGACTATCCCAAATATCATTGTGATTAAGTTTCATCAAAATCCTTCAAGCGGTTTCAGAGAAGATGTCATTTTTAACCTTTTCCTATATAACTCTATGTAAACTTTGAGTCGCCGTGGCGGCCATTTTGATTATTCGACGATAACGAAAAACACAAACTTGATAGAGGCCAACCCAAGTTACATGTATATGATATTTCAGCAGAATGGAATAAGTCGTTTCGGAGATGTCGTTTGAAATTTCCTTAAATTTGACCTAGTTTTAGCCATGGCGGCCATCTTGGATGACTGGCGGCCGCGAAAAACACTGAGAGGGGCCCTCCCAAGTAACATTGTGATGAAGTTTCATTAAAATCCTTCAAGCGGTTTCAGAGGAGATGTCGATTTTATAAAATTGCTAACAGACTGACGACGGACGAAAAGTGATCGCATAAGCCCTCCTGGCCAGTAGAGCTAAAAATAACAACAAAAAAAATTTAAACAAAAAGATAATCAATAGGGGTCATCTACTGGTCATGACCAACCATCCTTCCAAGTTTGAGGACCCTAGGTCCAACCATTCTCTAGTTATTGATCGGACATCGTTTTGATAGTCAATGTCACCGCCACCTTGACCTTTGACCTAGTGACCCCTAAATCAATAGGGGTCATCTACTGGTCATGACCAACCATCCTTCCAAGTTTGAGGACCCTAGGTCTAACCATTTTCTAGTTATTGATCGGACATCGTTTTGATAGTCAATTTCACAGCAACTTTGACCTTTGACCTAGTGACCCCAAAATCAATAGGGGTCATCTACTGGTCATGACCAACCATCCTTCCAAGTTTGAGGACCCTAGGTCCAACCATTCTCTAGTTATTGATCGGTAATCGTTTTGATAGTCATCTACTTGTCATGACCAACCATCCTTCCAAGTTTGAGGACCCTAGGTCCAACCATTCTCTAGTTATTGATCGGGCATCGTGTCACCGCAACCTTGACCTTTGACCTAGTGACCCCAAAATCAATAGGGGTCATCTACTTGTCATGACCAACCATCCTTCCAAGTTTGAGGACCCTAGGTCTAACCATTCTCTAGTTATTGATCAGACATCGTTTGTGACACAGACCTACAGACCTACAGACAGACCTACAGACAGATCAATATGGCTCCCCTACCACACTTTGTGTGGGGGAACCATAACCATAATTACTACATTGTAAGACTGTTGTAGGGACCATTATTTCAAAACATGAAATAATGATTTATTTGTGACTTGTGATCACAATCATAATGCAAAAACACAAAGTAACGTATATGTGTGAGTGACTGAAACGATCGTGTACATACTGGTGCTCACAGATCCATGCTGTAGTTGTTGATGAAACTGGGGAGAAAGAACATTCTCTGACAGCCGGTCATTCATCGCATGAGCCCTCAAAATCATCTTGGCTTCTTCTTCTTGATGCGGTGCAACCTTCAAATGTAAATATACATGATGTGCTTGCCTGGTGCAGTCAAAAATAGTTATATATTAAAAAGTTAAAAAAAAATATTTTTCAGGTGTATTTTCCTATTATTTATTTACTGAAACTGTATTCTGGACATGCAAATAATATACTGAATGCGGCTCATCACGTTTTATACACTTTTTGATAAAATTTTCAAAAATTAAAGTAGGTATGAGTGACTAGCTTTATAAAAGATTTTGACTATGCTAACATATTTGGTCCCACACTATTCTTTCAAATATAAGTTTCAAAATAATCGTTTCAAGTGCATGTTTTGACTGGCTGAGTGAATGTAAACCTGGAAATGTCTGGTAAGTTCAGAGAATACGATTTTTTTTTAAGATTTTGAAATGTAACTATTTATACTGTGACCACCCCACACATTCAAACAAACTTGGTAGCGGACCAAACCTGACTATTCCCCATTAGGGGTCATGTGCAACTTTGCACTGGTTGTTTCCTAGCAGAGTTTGATGGAAGATAGATTACCGATATTTCAAACTCGTTGGAGACAAATCGTCCGCTCTGTGAAGAACAGCTGATAACAAACTTCCTCAAATACAGGTCATCAGCCTCAGTGTGCGTGTACCGAATGTTACGGATCACTGTCAAGTAGTTCTTTATTGTGTCTGCATCTGTAATACAGAGATATAATGTTGCTGATTCATACAGACTATCAATGCTATTTTCTTTATAATAAGATGACCTATGTGAATTGTTTCATGATACATTTGATAAAGTGTCCATAGATTATTTAAATGATATTTTTTGCTGTAAGCTGATGATGCTGTTTTACTTAATAGGAGGTTAAAAGGTGTACAGAATTCTCGGGATAAATTGTATTCATTTTGCTAAAATTGGAACTTACCAGTTACTTCAGTTATTATTTTTTAATAAATCTGACACCCCGTTTCAAAAATGTCTTAAGTTTAACTTCAATGTCCAGATATTAACTAAGTCACTAAGTAAAAATAAGCAGAAATGGGTTTCACTAACATAAACAAGAGGCCCAAGAGGGCCTATGGATGCTCTACTGGCTCAAGATAAAGTTTATGTATAAGGGGCCATAAGTCTTTCAAAAATCATTCAACCGAAACATGGTGATGATATACGCAACAAGGCTTGGTACTGATCATCCCCGCAAAGTTTCATTGAAACCCAGCCAGAGGTTCAGGAGAACTAGTCTAGACAAAGTTAGTGTATTAAAAACATTTAAGGGCTCATAACTCTGCCAAAATTTATTAAACCAGAACATGGCAATGACATGTGTAACTAGGCTTAGTACTGATCATCCCCACCAAGATTCGCTGAAATCTGGCAAAGAGTTCAAGAGACTAATCTGGACAAAGTGTGTGTGTTTTTAATTTAAAGGGCCATAACTCTGCCAAAAATCATTCAACCGAAATATGGCGATGATATGCACAACTAGGCTTGATACTGATCATCCTTAAGTTTCGTCTATATCCAGCCAAGTGTTCAGGAGAACTAGCCGGAAAAAATGTGTGGTATCAAAATCCTTTAAAGGGCCTTAACTCTGCCAAATATCTGTAAACCGGAATGTGACGATGACATGCACAACTAGGCTGATCATCACAGCAAAGTTTCATTGAAATCTGGCGAGGGGTTCAGGAGAAGTAGATCAGACAAAAGTTTGTGTATTAAAACCTTTAAAGGGCCATAATTCTGCCAAAAATCATTCAACCGGAACACGGCAATGATTTGCACAATAAGACATGGAATTGATCATCCCTAAAAAGTTTTGTTTACAAGTCAGAACAAAGTTTGTGTATTAAAACCTTTAAAGGGCTATAACTCCGCCAAAATTCTTCAACTGGAACACAGTGACGTGTATTAAAACCTTTAAAGGGCTATAACTCCGCCAAAATCCTTCAACTGGAACACAGTGACTATGTACAACTGGGCTTGGTAGTGATCATCCCTGCAAATTTTCAATGAAATCCGGCCAAATGAAGGCCCTTTCGTCTTAATGAGGCCAAGATATAGCATATTTCAGAAAATCAAGGGCCACGACTCCGATATAAATAGTCCAATCTGGATGGTTTTCAAACTTGTTTGAGCTGTCATTGATATTAACAATCTGGTAAAGTTTCGTAAAGATCGCATGAAAAATGCAAACCTAGATCTGCCTTTATTGCACGTTTTATGGGCCATCACAATTTGGGTTCCATGGGAGCCCAGAATTTGCAGAAGACAAAATTACTTACCCAACCCTTTACAACATACTATAAGGAAACCAATTCCAAAATTTAGTTCAGCTAGGACAAGAAATGTAAGAGATATAGACCTGTAAACACAGCTTACATGCAAAATTTGATGTGAAACACACATTTTAAGGGCTATCATAATTTGGGTTCCATGGGAGCCCAGGGGTTACAGGAACCAAAATTACTTAAGCAGACCTTGAGATAATGCTATAAGGAAGCTAATGGCCAAATTTGGTTGTGCTAGGGTAAGAATTGTAAGAGATATAGACTTGTAAACACAGCTTACATGCAAAATTTGTTGTGAAATGGGCAAATTTGGTTGTGCTAGGATAAGAAATGTAAGAGATATAAGACTTGTAACACAGCTTACACGCAAACCTTGATGTGGGATGCCGACGCCAGGGTGATTACATAAGCTCTCTTATTCTTCGAATAATCGAGCTAACAAAGGGCCATAATTTTGTAATAAATTAGGCAATTAACAATGTGTGATGTAGACGGGCACAAGGTCATCAGTTGTTATGTGTTTATGAAGTTTGGGAACAACATATCCAAAACTGTTTGAGGAATGCAAGTAATAACTAGAAGGGTGTTCCACGGAACACTTGTGTCGTCTGCCATGTTCTTATTTCAAAAAGTACCATCTAAATATAAATTTTGAAGACAGGGGTGCCATCCTTCATGAATTATGGAGCAGATTATTTTTGAAGTGTTTCAGTTTATGAAAAGGAGCATAACTCTGCATAGGATAATTGATAAGGACTAACTGTATAAAGTTTCATGACCATAGGTCAATATTTTGCCAAGTTATGAGCTAGGTTAAGTTGCAGGTTAAAGTTTTATGAAAAGGGGCATAACTCTGCCAAAAAAAAGTAAGTTATTGGACATGTGTAATGACATTCCTTTGGTTAAGATGAAGATGTGTGTGAAGTTTCATGAACATAGGTCAAATATTTTTCAAGTTATGGTCAGTTATGAGCTTGGTTAGGTTGCAGGTTAAAGTTTTGTGAAAAGAGGCATAACTCTGTTGAAATAAAAGTCAAAGTTATTGGTCATGGGTAACAATACTCTGTGTGGTAAGATTAACATGTCTGTGAAGTTTCATGAACATAGGTCAAATACTTCGTAAGTATGGCCAGTTATGAGCTTGGTAAGGCTTTATGAAAGGGGCCATAACTCTGCCAAAATGTTATTGGACATGTGAAGCGACATTCCTTGGGTTAATTTGAAGATTTGTGAGAAGTTTCATGAACATAGATCAAACACTTTTCAAGTTATGGACAAGGTTAGGTTGCAGGTTAAAGTGTTATGGACATATGCAGGCGACATAAAAATAAAAATGTTATGTGACGGGACGAGACGTCACATGACACGACAAAAATGTGTTACGCAACAGAACGGGACATTCCGGACAACGTGATTTTTCTTATATAGCCCACATTTCAATTTGGAAAGCGGGGGTATAACAAAGCAGATTTTGTTGTCCATTTCAGTTGTTAAGATCTACATGATTTATAACCATTATTTGTGATTTATCATGATTATTTATAATTCATTTTTGTTATTTGTTGAAGAAATGTTATTCAATGGTAATGCACATTATCTGTTTCAGTTCTCAATTAAATTTGTGAACTGTCTGATGTACATACTGCATTAAGACACCCCACTTATTAATAGTAATAAATGTTTCCCAAAATCCAAAACGTAATGACTGATACGTATTGCAATACTCAACGCTTTCCAAGTTATGACTATTTCATGTTTAATATCTGACATTGATGTTTTTCAAAATCGTCCGATTCTTTTGATATAAACCCCTTTATAAATTTCTGTAAAGATGATTTGCAAAATAAAGGTTTTGGAGTGTTAACAAGGCAGAATCTAGCATTTGTTATTCAGACAAAAGTCACAACTCTGTTGTTTAATATCCAGTATTTCCGTTTTCGAAGCTGTCACTGATATAAACACCCTGAAAAAGGTTTGGTTAAAGACAACGGCAAAATGAGAGTTTGAAGATGGAGGACTCTTATCAGGGCATGTCAGGGCAAGTGACATTTCAATCTGGGCATGTCTGATATTATTTTCATGGAGCACTGTTGCGGTACTAAAATGTGCTTGTTTCTTTACACTTTTATACTACATGAAGGCAGAATAATGGTATTCTTTCTTAATAATGCATTATAGTTTAAACTTACTCAGTATGACCAATCCTGCAGCAGTTTCGATGCCCTCAAGTTTCATGTTGAACTGTTTGATTTCATTTTTGGGCAAGTCCAGGTGTTCTACATAAAAGTTTAGCACAGGTTCTGCACGGATCGTACACATATCTACCAACACAGATTCTGAGTTGTCCTTCTTTACCATTGTTTCTTCTGTAATATAGAACTATTGTTTTTATGTGGTCTGTATTATTCAAATATTATTTATGAAATAAGTAGGCTAACTTTAAAAATTATAATTGATGCACACATATTTCAAAGCTCATTCCAAGAAGACAGTATTGGTGTGTGTGTCCAATATTAGTTAGGGGTACCCCAGGGCAGTGTCCTGGCTCCAATACTAGTTGTTACGGGTATCCCAGGGCAGTGTCCTGGCTCCCATACTAGTTGTTTCGGGTACCACAGGGAAATGTCCTGGCTCCCATACTAGTCGTTATGGGTACCGCAGGGCAGTGTTCTGGCTCCGATACTAGTTGTTACGAGTACCCCAGGGCAGTGTCCTGGCTCCCATACTAGTTGTTACGGGTATCAAAGGGCAGTGTCCTGGTTCCCATACTAGTTGTTACGAGTATCCAAGGGCAGTTTCCTGGCTCCCATACCAGTTGTTATGGGTACCGCAGGGCAGTGTCCTGGCTCCCATACTAGTTGTTACGGGTATCCAAGGGCAGTGTCCTGGCTCCCATACTACTTGTTACGGGTATCCAAGGGCAGTGTCCTGGCTCCCTTACTAGTTGTTACGGGTATCCCAGGGCAGTGTCCTGGCTCCCATACTAGTTGTTACGGGTACCGCAGGGCAGTGTCCTGGCTCCCATACTAGTTGTTACGGGTATCCAAGGGCAGTGTCCTGGCTCCCATACTAGTTGTTACGGATATCCCAGGGCAGTGTCCTGGATCCCATACTAGTTGTTATGGGTACCCCCAGGGCAGTGTCCTGGCTCCAATACTAGTTGTTATGGGTACCGCAGGGCAGTGTCCTGGCTCCCATACTAGTTGTTACGGGTACTCCAGGGCAGTGTCCTGGCTCCCATACTAATTGTTACGGGTATCAAAGGGCAGTGTCCTGGTTCCCATACTAGTTGTTACGAGTATCCAAGGGCAGTTTCCTGGCTCCCATACCAGTTGTTATGGGTACCGCAGGGCAGTGTCCTGGCTCCCATACTAGTTGTTACGGGTATCCAAGGGCAGTGTCCTGGCTCCCATACTACTTGTTACGGGTATCCAAGGGCAGTGTCCTGGCTCCCTTACTAGTTGTTACGGGTATCCCAGGGCAGTGTCCTGGCTCCCATACTAGTTGTTACGGGTACCGCAGGGCAGTGTCCTGGCTCCCATACTAGTTGTTACGGGTATCCAAGGGCAGTGTCCTGGCTCCCATACTAGTTGTTACGGATATCCCAGGGCAGTGTCCTGGCTCCCATACTAGTTGTTATGGGTACCCCCAGGGCAGTGTCCTGGCTCCCATACTAGTTGTTATGGGTACCGCAGGGCAGTGTCCTGGCTCCCATACTAGTTGTTATGGGTACCCCAGGGCAGTGTCCTGGCGACCATACTAGTTGTTACCGGTACTCCAGGGCAGTGTCCTGGCACCCATACTAGTTGTTACGGGTACTCCAGGGCAGTGTCCTGGCTTCCATACTAGTTGTTACGGGTACCCCCAGGGCAGTGTCCTGGCTCCCAAACTAGTTGTTACGGGTACCCCAGGGCAGTGTCATGGCTCCGGTTCTAGTGGTTACAGGTACCCCAAGGCAGTTTCCTGGCTCCCATACTAGTTGTTATGGGTACCGCAGGGCAGTGTCCTGGCTCCCATACTAGTTGTTACGGGTACCCAGGGCAATGTCCTGGTTACCAGTTCTAACGGGTATAGCAGGGCAGTGTCCTGGCTCCCATACTAGTTGTTACAGGTACCCCAGGGCAGTGTCCTGGCTCCCATACTAGTTGTTACGGGTACAGCAGGGCAGTGTCCTGGCTCCCATACTAGTTGTTACAGGTACACCAGGGCAGTGTCCTGGCTCCCATACTAGTTGTTACCGGTACCCCAGGGCAGTGTCCTGGCTCCCATACTAGTTCTTACGGGTACAGCAGGGAAGTGTCCTGGTTCCCATACTAGTTGTTACAGGTACCCCAGGACAGTGTCCTGGCTCCCTTACTAGTTGTTACAGGTACCTCAGGGCAGTGTCCTGGCTCCCATACTAGTTGTTACGGGTAACCCAGGGCAGTGTCCTGGCTCCCATACTAGTTGTTACAGGTACCTCAGGGCAGTGTCCTGGCTCCCATACTAGTTGTTACGGGTATCCCAGGGCAGTGTCCTGGCTCCCATACTAGTTGTTAAGGGTACCCCAGGGCAGTGTCCTGGCTCCCATACTAGTTGTTACGGGAACAGCAGGGCAGTGTCCTGGTTCCCATACTAGTTGTTACGGGTACCCCAGGACAGTGTCCTGGCTCCCATACTAGATGTTATGGGTACCGCAGGCAGTGTCCTGGCTCCCATACTAGTTGTTACGGGTATCCAAGGGCAGTGTCCTGGCTCCCATACTAATTGTTACGGGTATCCAAGGGCAGTGTCCTGGCTCCCATACTAATTGTTACGGGTATCCAAGGGCAGTGTCCTCGCTCCCATACTAGTTGTTACAGTTACCCTAGGGCAGTGTCCTGGCTCCAATACTAGTTGTTATGGATATCCCAGGGCAGTGTCCTGGCTCCCATACTAGTTGTTATTGATATCCCAGGGCAGTGTCCTGGCTCCCATACTAGTTGTTACAGGTACCCCAGGGCAGTGTCATGGCTCCCATACTAGTTCTAACAGGTACAGCAGGGCAGTGTCCTGGCTCCCATACTAGTTGTTACAGGTACCCCAGGGCAGTGTCCTGGCTCCCATACTAGTTGTTATGGGTACCGCATGGCAGTGTCCTGGCTCCCATACTAGTTGTTATGGGTACCCCAGAGCAGTGTCCTGGTGACCATACTAGTTGTTACGGGTACTCCAGGGCAGTGTCCTTGCTCCCATACTAGTTGTTATGGGTACACCAGGACAGTGTCCTGGCACCCATACTAGTTGTTACGGGTACTCCAGGGCAGTGTCCTGGTTCACATACTAGTTGTTACGGGTACCCCAGGACAGTGTCCTGGCTCCCATACTAGTTGTTACAGGTACCTCAGGGCAGTGTCCTGGCTCCCATTCTAGTTGTTACGGGTAACCCAGAGCAGTGTCCTGGCTCCCATACTAGTTGTTACCAGTACCTCAGGGCAGTGTCCTGGCTCCCATACTAGTTGTTACGGGTATCCCAGGGCAGTGTCCTGGCTCCCATACTAGTTGTTAAAGGTACCCCAGGGCAGTGTCCTGGCTCCCATACTAGTTGTTATGGGTACCGTAGGGCAGTGTCCTGGCTCCCATACTAGTTGTTACAGGTACTGCAGGGCAGTCTCCTGGCTCCCATACTAGTTGTTACGGGTAACCAAGAGCAGTGTCCTGGCTCCCATACTAGTTGTTACGGGTACCACAGGGCTGTGTCCTGGCTTCCATACTAGTTGTTACGGGTACCCCAGGGCAGTGTCCTGGCTCCCTTACTAGTTGTTATGGGTACCCCAGGGCAGTGTCCTGGCTCCCATACTAGTTGTTACGGGTACAACAAGGCAGTGTCCTGGCTCCCATACTAGTTGCTACAGGTACCCAAAGACAATGCATTCAGGCTCATATTCCAATCTATTGAATCGGCATGCATTAATGCACAATAATTGATTCTCTTACAAGAAACAAACCCAAAACCTTTAGTTACTATATTCGTTACCTAGATGCTGACAATGATGATACAAGGGTGGTGATAATATTTCTCCAGTTTTTCAAGACAGAAGAGCTAAAAATCAGTCAACATCGGACAGAAATCAAAAGAATCATGCCGATAAAGTTTCACGAACAAAGGTCATTTAAAAATTGAGAATGTGCCTAAACATTAGGTATTTGAACAATTCCGAATGGATCATACTTACAAATTTACATGATCATAGGACACATATTGATGAAATGATTTTTAAAAGATCAAGTTTTTAGTTCACTGTGACTTTCACCTAATAATCTAAAAGTCAGCAGACATCTGACTAATCCCATATTGATCATACTTAAACAGGGTCATATTTTGAAAACAAGAGGACAATGACCTTGAAGCTCTACTGATTGATTTTGATTTCAGGAAGTAGTCTCTACAAACTTGTTTTTTGAAAAAATATTTTTAGCCGTGGCGGCCATCTTGAATTTCCGATAAATTATACATCAAGAGCAACATTCCTGTGAAGTTTCATGAAAATCTGTCAAGTTGTTTCAGAGGAGTAAACGCTACAAGTTTTCATTATATAATTCTTTGTAAACAAAGATGGCCACTGACAGCCATGTTTAACATCGAATCAAAACGACTTTTGACAAGGACCAACATCATGTCATGCTGATCATTTTAGAAAAAGTCCCATATCAATATCACTTATAGTTTTCAAGAAGTAGTCTCTACAAACTTGTATTTTGAAAATCTATTTTTAGCCCTGGTGGCCATCTTGAATTTCCGGCCGACTGACATTTTGCTAGGATCAATTAGACATCAAGAGCAACACTCCTGTGAAGTTTCGTGAAAATCCGACAAGTAGTTTCAGAGGAGTCATCGCTACAAGTTTTCATTATATAACTCTATGTAAACAAAGATGGCCGCTGGCAGCCATGTTTAACCTCAAATCAAAACGATTTTCGACAAGGACCAACATCATGTCATACTGATCATTTTAGAAAAAGTCCCATATCAATATCTCTTATTGTTTTGAAGAAGTAGTCGCTACAAACTTATTTATTTTAAATATATTTTTAGCTGTGGCAGCCATCTTGAATTTCTGGCGAGCCTGAATTTTTTCTAGGATCAACCAGACATCAAGAGCAACATTCCTGCGAAGTTTCATGAACATCCTTCAAGTAGTTTCAGAGGAGTAGTCGCTACACGTTTTTACTATATAACTCTATGTAACCAAAAATGGCCACTAGCAGCCATGTTAAACGTCGAATCAACATCATGTCATGCTGATCATTTTAGAAAAAGTCCCATATCAATATCACTTATAGTTTTCAAGCAGTAGTCGCTACAAACTTTTTTTTAAAAATCTATTTTTAGCTGTGGCGGCCATCCTGAATTTCTGGCCGATCTGAAATTTTGCTAGGATCAGTAAGACACCAAGAGCAACGTTCCTGTGAAGTTTCATGAAAATCCGCCAAGTAGTTTCAGAGAAGTAGTCGCTACAAGTTTTTACTATATAACTCTATGTAAACAAAGATGGCCGCTGGCAGCCATGTTTAACGTCGAATCAAAACGATTTTTGAGAAGGACCAACATCATGTCATACTGATCATTTTAGAAAAATCCCATATCAATATCACTTATAGTTTTCAAGAAGTAGTCGCTACAAACTTGTATTTTAAAAATCTATTTTTAGCTTTGGCGGCCATCTTGGATTTCACATCAACATGAATTTTTGCTAGGATCAACTAGACTTCATGGGCAACATTTCTGTAAAGTTTCATGAATATCCATCCAGTAGTTTCAGAGGAGAGTCGCTACAAATAAAAGTTTACGGACGGACAGACAGACAGACGGACGGACAGACGGACAACGGACGCCGCACCACGGCATAAGCTCTGCTGATCTCTGATCAGAAGAACTAATAAAATGATGCGACAGACGAAGTGATTCCTATATAGCCCTCACTTCTTCAAACCCGGGGTATAAAAATATAAAATTCACCCACGCATTAGTGTTTTCCTGTTCAGTTTATACTCCAGATGTGTTTTCTTCATGTCCGATGTATTGTTATTCTCTACATCCTCCTCATCCTCATCAGCACTTTCAACCTCATTTGTGGGCAAGTAGAAATCCACATGAATGCCAACATCCTTGAACACATCGATCCCAGTGACAAATTGTTGTTTGGTTGCAGTCACCATGTCAAGTCCAGAAATGGTGATAACAGGTTTGTTGGAGTGCTCTACAAAAATGTAGCTCTCAATCAAAGGGAGGATCTCTTCAACATGGCCACAGCTAGAGGAGAGAAAATGAATTAAGAATGTGATATCAACATGGCCACAGCTAGAGGAGAGAGAAAATGAATTAAGAATGCGATACCAACATGGCACAGCTAGAGGAGAGAGAAAATGAATTAAGAATGTGATACCAACATGGCCACAGCTAGAGGAGAGAAAATGAATTAAGAACGTGATACCAACATGGCCACAGCTAGAGGAGAGAGAGAAAATGAATTAAGAATGTGATACAACATAGCCACAGCCAGAGGAGAGAAATAATATAATACCAACATGGCCACAGCTAGATAGTGAGAAAATGAGTTAAGAATGTGATACCAACATGGCCACAGTTATAGGAGAGAAAATGAAATAAATGTGAAACCAACATGGTCACAGCTAGAGGAGAGAATACGAATTTTAAACAAGAGGCCCAAGAGGGCCTGTGGACGCTCTACTGGCAAACATGGCTCTTATAACATAAATGAAGCGAGTGAACGCAATTTACGTTTTTTGAACGTTCTGGGCAAAATACAGCATATTTAACTAAATCAAGGGCCATAACTAAACAAGAGGGCCAAGATGGCCCTATATTGATCACCTGAGTAATGGTTCATTATCAAACTTCTTCTCATGGTCATATACAATCTGTGCAAGTTTGGTTAAGATTGTTCAAGAAATGTGGCCTCTGTTGTGTTAACAACATTGATATAAAGACACTGACAAAGTTTGGTAAAGATCAAATACAAAATGAAAGGTGCTAGAGTGTAACCCCAGGGGCATGGCCAAATGTGACCCCAGGGCTACATGTAATATATGAGAGCTGTGCCTTGTGGTTTCAGAGAAGGAGATTTGGTAAAGATCGGATGAAAAATGAAGGCCCTATCATCTTAACGAGACAAAATATGGCATTTTCAACGAAATAAAGGGCCATAACTCCGCTGTTACTGGTCTGATATGGCTGGTTTTAGAAATTGTCAGAGCTTTCATTAAAATCAACAATCTATTAAAGTTTGGTAAAGATAAAATGAACAAGAGGTCAATGACCTTGAAGCTCTACTGATAGGTTTTTGATAGCTAGATCAACATTCCTGTGAAGTTTCATGAAAATCCGTCAAGTAGTTTCATAGGAGTAGTCGCTACATGCTTTTACTATGTCACACTATGTAAACAAAGATGGATGCTGGCAGCCATGTTTAACGTTGAATCAAAATGATTTTCGACAATGAAAACCTCATGTCATGCTGATAGTTTTAGAAAAAGTCCCATATCAATATCACTTATAGTTTTCAGGAAGTAGTCGCTACAAATTTGTTTTGTTTTTAAATCTATTTTTAGCGGTGGTGGCCATCTTGAATTTCCGGCCGGACTGACATTTTGCTGGGATCAACTAGATACCAAGAGCAACATTCCTATGAAGTTTCATGAAATCCGTCAAGTAATTTCAGAGGAGTAGTCGACACAAGATTTTCCTATATAATTTAATGTAAACAAAGATGGCTGCTTGCGGCCATGTTTGACATCCACTCAAAATGAACTTTGGTTAGGACCAACTACATTTCGTACCAGTCATTTTGGTAAAGGTTCCAAATCAATATCTCTTATGGTTTTTGAGAAGTAGTCGCCACAAAATCACATTTTTAATATATTTTTTAGCCGTGGCGGCCATCTTGAATTTCCGGCCAACCTGATTTCTTTGCTAGGAACAACTAGACATCAAGAGCAACATTCCAGTAAAGTTTCATGAAAATTCGTCAAGTAGTTTCAGAGGAGTAGTTGCCACAAAAAAAAGTTAACTGACGGACATACGACAGACGCCGCACCACGGCATAAGCTCTGCTGATCTTTGATCAGTAGAGCTAAAAATGATGGCCGTATCGTCTTAACAAGGCAAAATATAGCATTTTTAACTAAATCAAGGGCCAAAACTCTGCTGTTAGTGGTCAGATCTGGCTGTTTTTCGAACTTGTCCGAGCTTTCATTGATATTAACAATCTGGTAAAGTTTGGTAAATATCGGATGAAAAATGAAGGCCCTATCATCTTAACGAGACAAAAGTTAACGACGGACAACGGATGACGGACGGACAACGGATGACGGACGGACATGGGACAATGGACAACTCGCCATCCCATAAGCTCCGCTGGCCCTTGGCCAGTAGAGCTAAAAATGTGATACCAACATGGCCACAGCTAGAGGAGAGAAAATGAATTAAGAATGTGATACCAACATGGTCACAGCTAGAGGAGAGAGAAAATGAATTAAGAATGTGATATCAACATGGCCACAGCTAGAGGAGAGAGAAAATTAAGAATGTGATACCAACATGGCCACAGCTAGAGGAGAGAGAGAGAGAGAAAATGAATTAAGAATGTGATACCAACATGGCCACAGCTAGAGGAGAGAGAAAAAATGAATTAATAATGTGATATCAACATAGCCACAGCTAGAGGAGAGAGAACAAGAGGTCAATGACCTTGAAGCTCTACTGATTGATTTTGATTTCAGGAAGTAGTCGCTACAGACTTGTTTTTTGAAAATCTATTTTTAACCTCGGCGGCCATCTTGAATTTCCGGCCGACCTGAAATTTTGCTAGGATCAATTAGACATTAAGAGCAACATTCCTGTGAAGTTTCATGAAAATCCGTCAAGTAGTTTCAGAGGAGTAGTCGCTACAAGTTTTCATTATATAACTCTATGTAAACAAAGATGGCCGCTGGCAGCCATGTTTAACGTCAAATCAAAAAGATTTTCGACAAGGACCAACATCATGTCATACTGATCATTTTAGAAAAAGTCCCATATCAATATCTCTTATTGTTTTGAAGAAGTAGTCGCTACAAACTTATTTATTTTAAATCTATTTTTAGCTGTGGCGGCCATCTTGAATTTCCGGCCAACCTGAAATTTTTCTAGGATCAACTAGACATCAAGAGCAACATTCCTGTGAAGTTTCATGAACATCCGTCAAGTAGTTTCAGAGGAGTAGTCGCTACAAGTTTTTACTATATAACTCTATGTAACCAAAGATGGCCACTGGCAGCCATGTTTAACGTTGAATCAAAACGATTTTTGACAAGGATCAACATCATGTCATGCTGATCATTTAAGAAAAAGTCCCATATCAATATCACTTATAGTTTTCAAGAAGTAGTCGCTACAAACTTGTATTTTAAAACTCTATTTTTAGCTTTGGCGGCCATCTTGGATTTCACATCAACACAAATTTTTGCTAGGATCAACTAGACTTTATGGGCAACATTTCTGTAAAGTTTCATGAATATCCATCCAGTAGTTTCAGAGGAGTTGTCGCTACAAATAAAAGTTTACGGACAGACGGACGGACGACGGACGCCGCACCACGGCATAAGCTCTGCTGATCTCTGATCAGTAGAGCTAAAAAATGAATTAAATGTGAAACCAACATGGCCACAGCTAGAGGAGAGAATATGAATTTAAAAAAATGTGATGCCAACATCGCCACAGCTAGAGGAGAGAAAATGAATTAAGAATGTGATACCAACATGGCCACAGCTAGAGGAGAGAAAATTAATTAAGAATGTGATACCAACATGGCCACAGCTAGAGGAAAGAAAATTAATTAAGAATGTGAAACCAACATGGCCACAGCTAGAGGAGTAAAAATGAATTAAGAATGTGATACCAACATGGCCACAGCTAGTGGAGAGAGAGAAAATGAATTAAGAATGCGAAACCAACATGGCCACAGCTAGAGGAGAGAGTGTGATACCAACATGGCCACAGCTAGGAGAGAGAGATAATGAATTAAGAATGTGATACCAACATGGCCACAGCAAGAGGTGAAAAAAAAAAAGAATAATGTGATACCAACATGGCCACAGCTAGAGGAGAATTGAATTGAATTGGATTTTATAGTCGCACCAACAGCTAAGGTCATATGGCGACTTTCCAGCTTCCATTGGTGGAGGAAGACCCCAGGTGCCCCTCCGGGCAATTTTCGTGCACGGGCGGGCACCCGGGTAGAACCACCGATGTTCCGCAAGCCAGCTGGATAGCTTCCTCACATAAAGATTCCTAGGCCCCTGAGGGATCGAACCTACAGCGGTGAGGGACAAGTGATTTCAAGTCAGAGACGTTAACCACTCGGCCACGGACGCCCCAGCTAGAGGAGAGAAAATGAATTAAGAATGTGATACCAACAAGGCCACAGCTAGAGGATAGAAAATTAATTAAGAATGTGATACCAACATGGCCACAGCTAAAGGAGAGAACATGAACCAACATGGCCACAGATAGAGAGAAAATGAATTAAAAATTTGATATCAACATGGCCACAGCCAGAGGTGAGAGAAAATGAATTAAGAATGTGATACCAACATGGCCACAGCTAGAGGAAAGAGAAATGAGATACCAACATGGCCACAGCTAGAGGAGAGAAAATGAATTAAAGGGGTTGATGCACTTTTTTCAGACAATGTTTATTTTAAAGGGCTCTGAAAAACTTGAAAAAAGCTGAAAGAATTATCAAAATGCCATAAAAATTAAAGGAGATATGACCTATTGAAAATTTGCAACGAAACATAAATGAAGGCGGACATCTTTGCGGCCATCTTTGAACGATGACGTCATCGTGCCTTTTTAAGATAGATGGCATATGGACAAAATGTCTTTTAAAGCAAAAGAAATCACTGCAAATGAAAAATAAGCATACCATTTATATATTTTACATCTGTATATTTATTTTTAATCAATTTGCAGCAATTTTCCTTGCTTTAAAAGACATTTTGTCAATTTTTCCATATATGGTAAAACGGCGCGATGACGTCATCATTCAAAGATGGCCTACTCCATTTATGTTCTTTTCAACTTTTCAAAAGGTCACATCTCCTTTATTTTTCATGAAATTTTGGGGAATACTAACCACACTATAATTACTGAACACTTGTTCTGACACTGAGGTTTCTAGCTTCCAGTGTAGGGAATATCAACCACAACATACTTACTGCACACTGGTTCTGACATCGGGAGTTCAAGTGTAGGGAATATTAACCACAATATAATTACTGAACACTTGTCTGACACTGAGGTTTCTAGCTTCCAATGTAGGGAATATTAACCACAACATACTTACTGCACACTGGTTCTGACATCGGGAGTTCAAGTGTAGGGAATATTAACCATGATATATTTACTGAACACTTGTTCTGACATTGAGGTTTCTAGCTTCCAGTGTTGGGAATATTATCCACAACATAGTTACTGAACATTGTTTCTGACATTGAGGTTCTAGCTTCCAGTGTAGGGAATATTAACCATGATATATTTACTGAACACTTGTTCTGACATAGAGGTTTCTAACTTCCAGTGTAGGGAATATTAACCACAATATACTTACTGAACATTCGGAGTTCCAGTGTAGGGAATATTAACCACAATATACTTACTGAACACTTCTTCTGACATTGAGGTTTCTAGCTTCCAGTGTAGGGGGGAATATTAAACACAATATATTTACTGTACATTGGTTCCGACATTGGGAGTTCCAGTGTAGGGAATATTAACCATGATATACTTACTGAACACTTGTTCTGACATTGAGGTTTCTAGCTTCCAGTGTAGGGAATATTAACCACAATATACTTACTGAACATTGTTCTGACATTGAGGTTTCTAGCTTCCAGTGTAGGGAATATTAACCACAATATACTTACTGAACATTCGGAGTTCCAGTGTAGGGAATATTAACCACAATATACTTACTGAACACTTGTTCTGACATTGAGGTTCTAGCTTCCAGTGTAGGGAATATTAACCACAATATACTTACTGAACATTGGGAGTTCCAGTGTAGGGAATATTAACCACAATATACTTACTGTACATTGTTCTGACATTGAGGTTTCTAGCTTCCAGTGTAGGGAATATTAACCACAATATACTTACTGTACATTGTTCTGACATTGAGGTTTCTAGCTTCCAGTGTAGGGAATATTAACCACAATATACTTACTGTACATTGTTCTGACATTGAGGTTTCTAGCTTCCAGTGTAGGGAATATTAACCACAATATACTTACTGAACATTCGGAGTTCCAGTGTAGGGAATATTAACCACAATATACTTACTGAACACTTTTTCTGACATTGAGGTTTCTAGCTTCCAGTGTAGGGGGGAATATTAAACACAATATATTTACTGTACATTGGTTCCGACATTGGGAGTTCCAGTGTAGGGAATATTAACCATGATATACTTACTGAACACTTGTTCTGTCATTGAGGTTTCTAGCTTCCAGTGTAGGGAATATTAACCACAACATACTTACTGAACACTTGTTCTGACATTGAGGTTTCTAGCTTCCAGTGTAGGGAATATTAACCACAACATACTTACTGAACACTTGTTCTGACATTGAGGCTTCTAGCTTCCATTAGGAACATAACCAATATACTTACTTCTAGCTTCCAGTGTAGGGAACATAACCACAATATACTTACTGAACACTTGTTCTGACATTGAGGTTTCTACGTCCCGGTGTAGGGAATGTTCGATAATTGATGTAAGCCAGATTCTGCACAAGTTCCTCGATGTCTGTCGCATTACTGCCTGTTATACTGAACTCTGTCATGTCATTGTTGAAACTTACAGACTAAAAAGCAAGAGTTCATAAAGAAAGTTCAAAGCAAACAATTTATCAGCTTTTTTCTCTTCTAAAGAGCAACCACATTAAATCAGAATATTGCATATTTATTTAAAGAAAATATTATTTTGCGAACATCTTATTTCAGTGCCTTTAGTGGATATACTGTCCGTGCATTAATTCAAATACCCCTATGCTAAAAGGCCAAGTTTTGTATGAAATTATATAACAAGAGGTCAATGACCTTGAAGCTCTACTGATAGATTTTGATAGCTACGTCAGCCTGTGAAGTTTCATAAAAACTGTCAAGTAGATTCAGAGGAGTAGTCGCTACAAGTTGAAGTTCTTACTATATAACTCTAGGTAAACAAATATGGCCACTGGCAGCCATGTTTAATGCCGAATCAAATTAATTTTCGACAAGGATCAACATCTTGTCATGCTGATCATTTCAGAAAAAGTCCCATATCAATTTACTTACAGTTTTCAAGAAGTAGTCGCTACAAACTTGTTTTTAAAAATCTATGTTTAGCCGTGGTGGCCATCTTGAATTTCCGGCCAAACTGAAATTGTGCTAGGATCAACTAGACATCAAGAGCAACATTCCTGTGAAGTTTCATGAACATCCGTCAAGTAGTTTCAGAGGAGTAGTCGCTACAAGTTTTTACTATAAAACTCTATGTAAACAAAGATGGCCACTGGCAGCCATGTTAAACGTCAAATCAAAATAATGTTCGACAAGGACCAACATCATGTCATGCTGATCATTTTAGAAAAAGTCCCTTATCAATATCACTTATAGTTTTCAAGAAGTAGTCGCTACAAACTTGTATTTTAAAAATCTATTTTTAGCTTTGGTGGCCATCTTGGATTTCACATCAACATGAATGTTTGCTAGGATCAACTAGACTTCATGGGCAACATTTCTGTTAAGTTTCATGAATATCCATCCAGTAGTTTAAGAGTAGTCGCTACAAATAAAACGTTACGGACAGACGGACGGACGGACGCCGCACCACGGCATAAGCTCTGCTGATCTCTGATCAGTCGAGCTAAAAATGATATATTTTCCTTTTTTGTTATGTTCCTAATAACAGAATGTGTAGGTCACCATGCATATTGAGATTTAATATTGGTTTTTGGAACCCTACCATTATGCTTAATTTTTTTAAATTTTGTTTGAATTTTTACAAAATGTTATATTTTTCCTATTTTATGTATTTTTCTAATAACAGGCATTTATATAAATAAATAAATAAATAAATACAACTAGACATCAAGAGCAACATTCCTGTAAATTTTTAGGAAAATCCATTCAATAGTTTTAGAAAAGAAGTCGCCCAAAGTTCTGCGCATGAAAAACTACAGGAAATGCAAAACAAAATAGTTTAATTGACAGTCTGAATGTACGATTAACAAACAGAGACTAGAGGTTGTTTTCAGTAAAATCAGACGAGACTTAGGACAAGTGCAATAAATCCACCAAAAATCATGTGACTGGAACACGACGACAATATGCACAACTACGCTTGGTACAGATCATGCCTACTAAGTTCCATTGAAATCCGGCCAGGGGTTCAGGAAAACTACTTGAGACCAAGTTATTAATGCCTTTAAAGGGTCACAACTCCACCAAAAATCATTTATACGGGGCACGACAACGACATGCGCAACAAGGCTTGTATCAAATATTATTCAACATGGCAATGATATGCGCAACAAGGCTTGATATTGATCATTCCTATAAAGTTTCGCTGAAATCAGGCCAGGGGTTCAGAAGATCTAGTCCAACAAAGTTTGTGTATTAAAACCTTTAAAGGGCCATAACTCCGCCAAACATCATTCAACTGGAACATGACAATGATATGCGTAACTAGACTGGTACTTATCTCTGCAAAGTTTCACTGAAAACCGGCCACGGGTTGAGGAGATCTAGTCTGGACAATGTTTGTGTATTAAAAACTTTAAAGGACCGCAACTCCGCCAAAAATCATTCAACCTGAACAAGGCGATTTTACGGCAACTAGGCTCGGTTCTGATCGTCCTTGCCAAGTTTCGCTGAAATCCGGCCAAGGGTTCTGGAGAACTAGTCTGGACAAAGTTTGTGTATCAGGGGCCATAACTTCGCCAAATATCATTCAACCAGAACATAACAATGATATGCGCAACTAGGCGTAGTTGTCATCCCTGACAAGTTTCATTAAACCATCCAGAGGTTCAGGACAAAATGTCTGTATAAGGGGCCATACCTCTGCCAAAAATAATTTAACCGCAACACAGCGACGATATACGCAACTAGGCATGGTAGATCATTCCTGCAGAGTTTCATTGAAATCCGAAAAGGGATTTAACTAAATCAAGAGCCATAACTCCGCCATTACTGGTCCGATCTGGCTGGTTTTCCAAGTTGGCCAGTAGAGATAATAAAAATTCAAAAAAATCCAAAAAATCCAGAATTCAAAAAAAAGATCAAAAAAAAAATTCAATAAAAAAATATTCAAAAAAATTCAAAAAAAAAATCTAAAACAAATAAAACAAGAGGTCAATGACCTTGAAGCTCTACCGATTGATTTTGATTTCAGGAAGTAGTCGCTACAGACTTGTTTTTTGAAAATCTATTTTTAACCGTGGCGGCCATCTTGAATTTCCGGCCGACCTGAAATTTTGCTAGGATCAATTAGACATTAAGAGCAACATTCCTGTGAAGTTTCATGAAAATCCGTCAAGTAGTTTCAGAGGAGTAGTCGCTACAAGTTTTCATTATATAACTCTATGTAAACAAAGATGGCCACTGGTAGCCATGTTTAATGTCAAATCAAAACGATTTTCGACAAGGACCAACATCATGTCATACTGATCATTTCAGAAAAAGTCCCATATCAATATCTCTTATAGTTTTGAAGAAGTAGTCGCTACAAACTTATTTATTTTAAATCTATTTTTAGCCGTGGCAGCCATCTTGAATTTCCGGCCGACCTGAAATTTTTCTAGGATCAACTAGACATCAAGAGCAACATTCCTGTGAAGTTTCATGAACATCCGTCAAGTAGTTTCAGAGGAGTAGTCGATACAACTTTTTACTATATAACTCTATGTAACCAAAGATGGCCACTGGCAGCCATGTTTAACGTCGAATCAAAATAATTTTCCACAAGGATCAACATCATGTCATGCTGATCATTTTAGAAAAAGTCCCATATCAATATCACTTATAGTTTTCAAGAAGTAGTCGCTACAAACTTATTTTTTAAAAGTCTATTTTTAGCTGTGACGGCCATCTTGAATTTCTGGCAGATCTGAAATTTTGCTAGGATCAATTAGACATCAAGAGCAACATTCCTGTAAAGTTTCATGAAAATCCGTCAAGTAGTTTCAGAGGAGTAGTCGCTACAAGTTTTTACTATATAACTCTATGTAAACAAAGATGGCCACTGGCAGCCATGTTTAACGTTGACTCAAAACGATTTTTGACAAGGATCAACACCATGTCATGCTGATCATTTTAGAAAAAGTCCCACATCAATATCGCTTATAGTTTTCAAGAATAGTCGCTACAAACTTACTTATTTTAAATCTATTTTTAGCTGTGGCGGCCATCTTGAATTTCCGGCCAACCTGAAATTTTTCTAGGATCAACTAGACATCAACGACATCAAAAGCAACATTCCTGTGAAGTTTCATGAACATCCGTCAAGTAGTTTCAGAGGAGTAGTCGCTACAAGTTTTTATTATATAACTCTTATGTAAACAAAGATGGCCACTGGTAGCCATGTTTAACGTCAAATCAAAACGATTTTCGACAAGGACCAACATCATGTCATACTGATCATTTCAGAAAAAGTCCCATATCAATATCTCTTATAGTTTTCAAGAATAGTCGCTACAAACTTATTTATTTTAAATCTATTTTTAACCGTGGCAGCCATCTTGAATTTCCGGCCGACCTGAAATTTTTCTAGGATCAACTAGACATCAAGAGCAACATTCCTGTGAAGTTTTATGAACATCCGTCAAGTAGTTTCAGAGGAGTAGTCGCTACAAGTTTTTACTATACAACTCTATGTAACCAAAGATGGCCACTGGCAGCCATGTTTAACGTCGAATCAAAATAGTTTTCCACAAGGATCAACATCATGTCATGCTGATCATTTTAGAAAAAGTCCCATATCAATATCACTTATAGTTTCCAAGAAGTAGTCGCTACAAACTTATTTTTTAAAAATCTATTTTTAGCTGTGACGGCCATCTTGGATTTCACATCAACATGAATTTTTGCTAGGATCAACTAGACTTTATGGGCAACATTTCTGTAAAGTTTCATGAATATCCATCCAGTAGTTTCAGAGGAGTTGTCGCTACAAATAAAAGTTTACGGACAGACGGACAGACGGACGCCGCACCACGGCATAAGCTCTGCTGATCTCTGATCAGTAGAGCTAAAAATTAAATAGAAAATAAAATTAAACAAGAGGTCAATGACCTTGAAGCTCTACTGATTGATTTTGATTTCAGGAAGTAGTCGCTACAGACTTGTTTTTTGAAAAATTATTTTTAGCCGTGGCGGCCATCTTGAATTTTCGGCCGACCTGAAATTTTGCTAGGATCAATTAGACATCAAGAGCAACATTCCTGTGAAGTTTCATGAAAATCCGTCAAGTAGTTTCACAGGAATAGTCGCTACAAGTTTTCATTATATAACTCTATGTAAACAAAGATGGCCACTGACAGCCATGTTTAACGTCGAATCAAAATAATGTTTGACTCTGATAACTATCATGTTATGCTGATCATTTTACAAAAAGTCCCATATCAATATCACTGATAGTTTTCAAGACGTAGTCACTACAAACTTCTTTTTTAAAAAATCTAATTTTGGATGTGGCGGCCATCTTGAATTTCTGGCCGATCTGAAATTTTGCTAGGATCAATTAAACATTAAGACCAACATTCCTGTAAAGTTTCATGAAAATCTGCCAAGTAGTTTCAAAGGATTAGTCGCTACAAGTTTTTACTATATAACTCTATGTAAACAAAGATGGCTGCTGGCAGCCATGTTTAATGTTGAATCAAAACAAATTTTGACAAGGACCAACATCATGTCATGCTGATCATTTTACAAAAAGTCCAATATCAATATCACTTATAGTTTTCAAGTAGTAGTCGCTACAAACTTGTATTTTGAAAATCTATTTTTAGCCATGGCAGCCATCTTGAATATCCGGGCGACCTGAAATTTTGCTAGGATCAATTAGACATCAAGAGCAACATTCCTGTGAAGTTTCATGAAAAAACCGTCAAGTAGTTTCAGAGGAGTAGTCGCTACAAGTTTTCATCATATAACTCTATGTAAACAAAGATGGCCACTGGCAGCCATGTTTAACGTCGAATCAAAATAATGTTTGACTCATATAACCATCATGTCATGCTGATCATTTTACAAAAAGTCCCATATCAATATCACTTATAGTTTTCAAGACGTAGTCGCTACAAACTTATTTTTTAACAAGAGGTCAATGACCTTGAAGCTCTACTGATTGATTTTGATTTCAGGAAGTAGTCGCTACAGACTTGTTTTTTGAAAAATTGTTTTTAGCAGTGGCGGCCATCTTGAATTTCCGGCCGACCTGAAATTTTGCTAGGATCAATTAGACATCAAGAGCAACATTCCTGTGAAGTTTCATGAAATTCCGTCAAGTAGTTTCAGAGGAGTAGTTGCTACAAGTTTTCATTATATAACATTATGTAAACAAAGATGGCCGCTGGCAGCCATGTTTAATGTTGAATCAAAACGATTTTCGACAAGGACCAACATCATGTAATGCTGATCATTTTAGAAAAAGTCCCATATCAATATCACTTATAGTTTTCACGAAGAAGTCGCTACAAACTTGTTTTTTAAAAACCTATTTTTAGATCTGGTGGCCATCTTTGATTTCACATCAACATGAATTTTTGCTAGGATCAACTAGACTTCATGGGCAACATTTCTTAAAAGTTTCATGAAAATCCATTCAGTAGTTTCAGAGGAGAAGTCGCTACAAAAAAAAGTTTACGGACAGACAGACGGACAGACGGACGACGGACGACGGACGCCGCACCACGGCATAAGCTCTGCTGATCTCTGATCAGTAGAGCTAAAAATTTAAAACAAGCATTTATGTAAAACTGTGACCCCCGGGGCGGGGCCAGATACGACCCCAGGGTCACCATTTGAACAAAATTAGTAAAGGACCAACAGCAAAATTTCAGTTTCAGAGAAGAAGACTTTTTAAGTTTTTCCCTAAACATGTCTATGTAAAACATGTGACCCTTGGGGCGGGGCCAAATGTGACCCCAGGGTCATCATTTGAACAAACTTGTTAAAGGACCATAAGCTTATAATAAATGTAAAATATCAAACCTCTGGCTCTTGTAGTTTCCGAGAAGAATTTTTAAAAAAAATCCTATATAAGTCTATGTAAAACTGTGACCCTCGGGCGGGGACAAATTTGACCCCAGGGTCACCATTTGAACAAACTTAGTAGAGGACCATAAACTGATGCTACATGTAATACATGAGAGCTCTGTGCCATGTGGTTCCAGAGAAGAAGATTTTTTTTCAGTTTTTCCCTATACAAGCCTATGTAAAACTGTGACCCCCGGGGTGGGGCCAAATGTGACCCCTGGGTCACTATTTGAACAAAGTTGGTAGAGGACCACAAGCTTATAGCAAATGCAAAATATTAAACCTCTGGCTCTTGCAGTTTCAGAGAAGAAGATTTTTTAAGTTTTTCCCTATACATGTCTATATAAAACATGTGACCCTTGGGGCGGGGCCAAATGTGACCCCAGGGTCACCATTTGAACAAACTTGGTAAAAGACCATAAGCTTATAGTAAATGCAAAATATCAAATCTCTGGCTGTTGTAGTTTCCGAGAAGAAGATTTTTAAAAAAAATAATCTATATAAGTCTATGTAAAACTGTGACCCCAGGGGCGGGGACAAATTTGACCCCAGGGTCACCATTTGAACAATCTTAGTAGAGGACCATAAGCTGATGCTACATGTAATACATGAGAGCTCTGTGCCTTGTGGTTTCAGAGAAGAAGATTTTTTAAAGTTTTTTCCTATATGTCTATATGAAAAACATGCAAAACATCAATATACAAACATTGGACCCCCGGGGCACGGCCATTTTTGACCCCGGGGACTTTATTTGAACAAACTTGATAATCTAGGTGTTGGCGATCAGTTTAAAAGAAAAACTGTTGAAATCTGTCAAGCGGTTTTGGAGAAGAAGATTTTTTAAGGTTTCGACCATATATGGTAATGGCAGCCATCTTGGATGTAACGCTGACCTAATTTTAACAAATCTAAAAAGCATTCATTTAAGGATCATCCATGTGAAGTTTGGTCAAAATTAGCCAAGCGGTTTCTGAGGAGAAGTCGCTTGAAGAAAAGTTTACGGACGACAGACAGACGGACGACGGACAACACAGCATCCTATAAGCTCTGCTGGCCCTTGGCCAGTAGAGCTAACAATGTCTCCCTATCCACTTTGTTGGGGGAGACGTAAACAAACAGACAGCACAAAAACAATATGTCTCCCCATCCACTTTGTGTGGGGAAAACATATCGTGGGGGGAGACATAAAAATCACGAGAATGAGCCCAATAGCTCACCTCTGAGCCATTGACTCAGGTGAGACATATGAGGGCTGTCCAAAATGTTTGTTAAATTGTTACGGTTGTAGCAATTTTAATCTAAAAGAAACTATAGACAAATTGTTCAATGTGTTATGGATCACCTTTTCAAATTTCATAATCAAATGTTTTCAAATAAGAAAGAGTTTATTACATGTTCTATATAGATCAACCAGCGCAGGTATAATATACGTTCATGACGTCAATATATACTCCTTTTGGAACTATTCTCCGTGGAAATATGTGCTTTTGAAGTGATAAATACGTGTCAAATAAAACAGCAAACCATTGTTAATCTGTATTTGATTATAATGTGATCTTTTTATTTTTTAATTCTTTGAAATCTCCAAATCTTCTGCCTCAGAGTTGTGCCTTTATATGTAGGAATAACGCTGACGATAGATTTTTATCAACAACGCTTGGTCTTCCGCCCCTTATATGTTATCAATCTTTTGAGTATCTATCTTCCCGAAAATTTTGCGCCACTTGTAAACAAAAGATCTGGACACAGCCGGGCATTGGCTAGATGAATCTAAGAATTACTTTGTTTCCATAGGTGTATTATCCAGTTCAACACAAGATTCTACAATCGTACGATGCTCCGCCCAGAGGTCTAACGTCGCAGATTTTCAGCAACTTTCAGCCAATGTCGCCTTACTTAACACGCTGTTGAAATGATGTTTTAATGTCAACCGCCTCACAATTTTGGAAGAATGACGTCAAATGCCAAAATGCCAATTATGTATACATTAACACGCTTTAAAGCGTAATATTTTCCTACAATTTAAGCAAATTTATTTTGAGCTAAAGTTAAAATATAAGACATGCGCCAGATACCCTCGCCAGTAGTTGCCCTGGCGGATGTTGCTATGTGGCAATATTGTATATTTTATAATAAATAGCATTTTTCGTAAAATAAAATGTTCTTCAACAATGAGTAGTAATTTATTTGGTATATTGGAAAAAAAATATTTTCACTTGTCCACACATTTTTCGGACTACCCTAGTACAAAACAAATGGCACTCACTGTTCCACTTAGCATCTCATACACACACAAACAAATGGCACTCTCTGTTACACTTGGCATCTCGTATACACACAAACAAATGGCACTCTCTGTTCCTCTTGGCATCTCGTATACACACAAACAAATGGCACTCTCTGTTCCACTTGGCATCTGGTAAACACACAAGCAAATGGCACTCGCTGTCCCACTTGGCATCTTGTAAACACGCAAGCAAATGGCACTCACTGTTCCACTTGGCATCTCGTACACATATTAACAAATATCACTCACTGTTCCACTTGGCATCTCGTACACACAAGCAAATGGGACTCACTGTTCCACTTGGCATCTCGTACAACTAAACAAATGGCACTCTCTGTTCCACTTGGCATCTCGTACACACACAAACAAATGACACTCACTGTTCCACTTGGCATCTCGTCGAGACCTTGGAAGTCTAAATTCTCTTGGCAGTTATTTAGACACTTAATAACTCGGTCACTCTCTGTCTTGTCCTTGACAAGGGACAAGCCTGCCAGGAAACCTTGAAAGTGATCTGTGAACTTCTCATCCAGACCTGCAATAGTTAGAACAGTTTACCAGATTGGTTACCAGACCTACAATAGTCAGGGCAGTTTGCTAGATGAACTACCAGACCTACAGTAGAAAGGACAGTTTACCAAATGCGTTAGCAGACATACAATAGTAAGGACAGTTTACCAGATGAACTACCAAACCTACAATAGTAAGGACAGTTTACCAGATGAGTTACCAGACCTACAATAGTAAGGACAGTTTACCAGATGGGTTATCAGACCTATAATAGTAAGGGCAGTTTACCAGATGAACTACCAGACCTACAATAGTAATGACAGTTTACCAGATGGGTAGCCAGACCGACAATAGTAAGGACAGTTTACCAGATGAACTACCAGACCTACAACATTAAGGACAGTTACAAGATGAACTACCAGATGTACAATAGTAAGGACAGTTTACCAGATGGGTGACCAGACCTACAACAGTAAGGACAGTTTACCAGATGGGTTACCAGACATACAATAGTAAGGACAGTTTACCAGATGAGTTACCAGATCTGCAATAGTCAAGACAGTTTACCAGATGGGTTATCAGACATACACTAGTAAGGACAGTTTACCAGATGGGTTACCAGACCTACAACAGTAAGGACAATTTATCAGATAAACTACCAGACCTACAACAGTAAGGACAGGTTACAAGATGAACTACCAGACCTACATTAGTAAGGACAGTTTACCAGATGGGTTAACAGACACACTAGTAAGGACAATTTACCAGCCAGATGGGTTACCAGACCTACAATAGTAAGTTCAGTTTACCAGATAGGTTACAAGATGGGTTACCAGACATACACTAGTAAGAAGTTTACCATGTCGCTCATGGAGTAAGGTGCGGCTTCACTTCGCGTACTAAAATTTATTCCAGTGCGTGTTTAAAATTAGAAAAATTGTTGAAATTGTGGACTAGAGGTAGACATAATACATCAGTCTCTTATTTGGAATGGATTTAAGTAAAATTTAATAATTGGAAAAGGGAGTTATTCGTTGGACACATATGGATTATATCAATATGGATATTTAGATTCGCGCTGAAAAGCGTGCAAATCGTGAGTAAACCGTGAGTAAATAACATTCCTTATGCGCTGTGCACTGATAGGTATGCGTACATAAATAAACAAACAATAGTAGTTGTAAACATCTTGTAAACAACTCGCGGCCAGTGATTGCAAACGTTGTACCCACGATATACAAATAAAAATAAAAATAGAAATATGTCGCAAAAACCAACTAGAGATTCTAGCAGGAAAACGAGAACCAATAGTACCGGGATACCGGAAGATGCGGCGGAGAAGGCGAAGGAAGGTAAAAAGAGTGATGTAGGTACTGGTATGTCTCAAAGTACAATTACGGAAATGTTTCAGGCAGAAAAAGAGAAAGCCGGTAATTTTGAAACTATGTTTAAGAGCCTAGAGGCAAAGATCAGTAAAGTGGCAACACAGGACTACATTGAGAACCAGTTCAAAAAAATGGTGTCAGAAGAGTTCTTAAGTAAAAAACTTGAAGCTTTAACAAGCAATTTAAGATCACACATAAAGGAAGAGCTTAAAACTGTCTACATGAAAATAGGGCAACTCGAGAAACAGGCCATACAGTCAGAAGAGGGAGCTGCAAAACTACAAGATAGTGTCGTAGCGATGGAGATCGAACTAGCGAACAGTAAAAAGGAAAATGAAAAACTGAAGGAAAGTTTCAAAACTCTGGAGGATTCCATGAAAAGCTCCGCCTCCGTTAACAAAGTCTACGAGGTGGCCATAAATGATCTCGAGCAGTACACGCGTAGGAACAGTGTACGTATTTACGGCATAGATGATCGTGACAGAAACGAGTCCGCGTCGGAGACATCTGCAAAAGTGATTAACATTTTAAGGAACAAGCTAAACTTAAAACTTGGTGAAGAAGATATAGATATCGCGCATCGCCTCGGCCCGTTTAGAGCAGATGGAAATAGGCCCATCATTTGCAAGTTCATATCTCGGATGCACAAATACGAAGTGATACGAGCGAGAAGGAAGTTAAAAGGATCGGGAATCGTTATTCGCGAAGACCTGACCATTAAAAATGCCAAACTCCTTGAAAAAACTTCAGAAAACAGCAATGTGAAATCCGTGTGGTCCGATGATGGCAAGATTATCGCCCTTCTGAAGTCGGACAAAAAAGTTGTGATAAACCTCAAAACAGACTTAACCAAGCCTATTGGATAAAGTCTCGGTTTTTAAACTGAGCGTGGACTAGATTCTTGTACTGTTGCCATGTTATTTTTATATTTAAAATCTGGTAGATTTTGTTTATTAGTGTATGTGTGGGCAATTGTTTCTGTTTCCGTTAATTAATCCGATTCGCTTACTATGCTTTACGTCAATATCATTTGAACGTATTAATATGATAATCATTGTCAGCTTATAATTAATTAAAGCGTCCAATAGATATTTTTGATCACACATATATTCCAAACACAAACACGCTTCGTCGAGTTCTTTTCTATATTTTGACTACATGTTTCTGAACTTAGAGAATTGAACAAACACTGTTTTTAGTAATGGAAGGCTTCCGGTGGTATTCGGTAAAGTATTTTAATATATTTAGTTCGGTGAAAGTATTTTGACAGGGCTGGGTGTGGATAATCTGTCTGCCTGGAAAATGTTCCTATGTTGTTAGTTGTTTTCGACTAGACATATAATTCTAGATATAGACACTGCTTTTTTTTGTTTGCATAAGTGCGTAAACCTTGTTCAGGAGAGAGTGTTGAGTTCACACAGATTATTGTATTGACAATACACAATAGTTTTATGTACACACGGTACAGTGTGTGTATATTCAGTATTTGCCATGTCCAGCACAGTGTGTTGAAATTACACATATTTCATATTACATATTTATATACACACGCTGTTATTCATTAATTGGGGCAGAGTGTTGACAATACACAATAGTTTTATGTACACACGGTACAGTGTGTGTATATTCAGTATTTGCCATGTCCAGCACAATGTGTTGAAATTTTCATATTACATATCTATATACACACCCTGTAATTCACTAATTCAGGGGCAGTGTGTTGAAGCTACACAGGTTATATTGTCTATTTATATACACACCTGGGTAATTATTTTAAAATATTTGTCTTCATATTTAATCTATGAGTTTTAGTTGTTGATGTCCATATTTTACAGAAATGAAGTGTATTGTACAACTGAAACAGAGGTTGGACGATAAGTTTGGTGGATAGTATTCAGATGGTTTGGTATTAGTATTGATCTGTACTAGGTTTGTCATTTTGTGACGTAAAATTGTAATATTCTGTAAAATTGTAATATTCTAATCTCGATACAAAATACACAAAAAACAAACTCTCATTAAATGCCAAGCTTAGTTTCTAGTGGTTAACGTTATCTCTTATGATTTGAGTGCAATTCAAAATACAGTGCACCTTTTTGCCAATTGATTTATTATTAATGTTATATTTGTTGTACCTATTTCGGTGTTACACATAATTTGTATACATATGGTTTAGTGTGTAAGTGTATGCCATATTTGAGACAGTGTGTCGAAATCAAACAGATTTATATAACATACTCATATATACTCACCTGTGAAATTAATTGTGATGAATTGATTTATATATAATTAATACATAAGCTCATAGCTATGAATCGGCTGATATGGTGGAAATATATCTCTCGGCATATTTTTGGATTAAAACTTATTAATATAGTATACAATAATTATATCCTTTAAATATTTAATCTATGAGTTGTAGTTGTTTATGTCCATATTTTACAGGCATACAGTGCACTGTACAAGTGAAACAGATGTCCAGAGGATATTTTTTGTGGATAGTTTTCAGATGGTTTCAGAATAATGTATTAGGTTTGTGTTATAATAGGTTTACCACTATTGATGTGTTTTTTTGTGACAATAATTCATTATTGGTTGAGTTAAAAAATATTGGTAATATAATCTAAAATAACATATATATATATGCCAAAGTATACAACAAAGCTATCAACCATTATGAAATCCAAGTAGCTGTATACTAGGATTGTCCATTTGTTCCTTTACCTGTACAGATTGTTGATATAAATATTGAAATTTAAATGAGATGATTTCTGATGTTTGATGGATAACTCCTTTTTTTCCATTGTATGTAGGTATATTTATTATTCCTCCTCTTTGCATGTATTTTATTGTTTTTTCTGACACTTCAGTGGGACCAGGCCATCGGGAAAAAAGTTTTAGTATTTTTCAATTGTCATTGTTCTACTTTTCTATCAATATGTGTTGCACAGGATATATTGTTGAGTCTACCAGACAGCCAAGCATTGTAAAAAGAACATTCTTCTTAAATTATGTCTGAAAAGGTAACATTTATGTCAATGAATGTCCAAGGTCTCGGTGATAGAAACAAACGTAAAGATGTCTTTCATTTTTTAAAACTAAAGTCCTTTTCAGTTTATTTCCTACAGGATACACATTTTGTACTTAAAGATGAACAATATATACGTGCAGAATGGGGATATGAATGTTTTTTTAATAACTTCAATAGTCAATCGAGAGGGGTAGCAATTTTATTTAATAACAATTTTGAATATAAATTACATAAACAGGAAGGGGATGCAGATGGTAACAAGCTTATTTTAGATGTTACAATTAATGCGAAAAGAATGACTTTAATAAATATTTATGGTCCAAATAAAGATACACCAGATTTTTATATAAATATTAAGGAAGATATCGATAGATATGGAAATGAAACTGTTCTAGCAGGAGATTTTAATCTGGTTTTACATCCTCAAGTCGATACTCATAATTATGTCAACATAAATAATCCAAAAGCCAGAGAAAGTGTTAAAACCCTTATTGATGACTGTACCTTGATTGATTGCTGGAGAGAATTAAACTTTGATAAAAAGGGTTTCACATGGAGACGTCCAAATACAAATAAAATGGCTAGACTAGATTTCTTTTTAATATCTGAACATTTATTTACTGACATTGAAGATAGTACCATTTTACCTGGGTATCGAACCGATCATTCAATAATTACTACATCATTTGTATTTGGAAAGTTCAAAAAGGGGAGATCTTACTGGAAATTTAACAATTCTCTCCTTAAAGACAATACTTATGTTGATGAAATTAAAAAAGTAATCCAAAATACAAAAAATCAATACGCAACAAATAATCAAAATATAAATTTACAAATTAAAGACATACCTTGTCAAGATTTAATATTGGACATTGATGATCAGCTCTTTCTTGAAACATTATTGATGGAGATTAGAGGAAAAACAATATCCTACTCATCATTTCTTAAAAAAAAAGAAGATAAAACTGAAGCAAAACTACTACAAGAAATAGAGATACTAGAAAAATGTTTAGATATTGATTTAATAAGCTTAGAAAGCAAAAGAAAAAGTTTGTTTGAAGTGCGACAAAAAAAAATGGATGGATTTAAGGTAAGGTCAAAAGCCAAATGGTTAGATGAAGGAGAGAAAGTAACTAAATATTTTTGTAATTTAGAAAACAGGAATTTTGTAAGTAAATGTATACCATCCCTAATTTCAAATGAAGGAAATATTCTAAAAGATCAAGATTCAATTTTAAAAGAAACTAGAAACTTTTATTATTCCTTGTATTCACACAAACCAGTAAAAAATATAAATTTAAATGAATTGTTTAGAGATTTTCCTATACCCAAGCTAACTAGAGAGCAACAACAAAATTTAGAAGGCCCAATAGAATTACATGAACTATTATTTTGTTTAAAAAAGGCAAAAAATCTTAAGAGCCCTGGCTCTAGTGGTTACACCATGGAATTTTATAAGTTTTTCTGGATAGATATAGGAATTTTCCTCTTGAGATCCATTAACCATGGTTTTTTGAAAGGTGAATTATCAATCACACAAAAGGAGGGAATTATAACATGTATACCAAAGACAAACAAAGATAGACATTATTTAAAAAACTGGAGACCAATATCTTTATTAAATTGTTCGTATAAATTAGCATCAGCATGCATTGCACAGCGTTTAAAACAAGTACTTCCCTTTCTTATAAATGATGACCAGACTGGCTTTCTGGCAGGGAGATATATAGGTGAAAATACTCGTACCATTTATGATTTGTTTTATTATACCGAGAAGAATGATATACCAGGATTATTACTTATTGCAGATTTTGAAAAAGCCTTTGATACTCTTTCCTGGTCTTTTATTGAGGAGGTTTTAACCTTTTTTCAGATAGGACAAGGTATAAGAAAGTGGATAAAAGTCTTTTACACAAACATTAAATCTTGCATTTTAGTTAACGGCCATCTGTCAGAGTGGTTTTTTATTCACCGAGGCTGCCGACAGGGAGATCCGCTCTCCCCATACATTTTTATTCTGTGTGTCGAAATATTGGCTGTACTGGTCCGGACAAATAAAGATATTAAAGGAGTTAAAGTAGGAGATACTGAATATTTAATTTCTCAATATGCCGATGACACCTCTCTTATATTAGACGGCACCGAAAAATCCCTTAAACATGCTCTAATTGTTTTAAAATTCTATGGAGATATTTCAGGTCTTAATGTTAATGTTGATAAAACCAGAGTTATATGGTTTGGGAAAAACAAAGGTTCAAATATAAAATTATGTACAGATACAGATCTTAACTGGAATCAGGGTGAATTTTTGATCTTAGGAATAACAATGTCAACAAATTTAAGGAATGTGATTGCCTTAAATTATGATAAGAAAATAAACGAAATTAAATCATTACTAATGTCCTGGTCAAAAAGAATCCTCACACCTTTTGGAAAAATCACTGTTATAAAAAGCTTAGCTCTACCAAAGTTAAATCATTTATTTTCATCATTACCTAATCCACCTGAGGAACAGGTCACACTGTTGCAAAAAATGTGTTTTAATTTCCTCTGGAATAACCACCCAGACAAAATTAAGAGATCTGTTGTAACTCAAGACTATGATTATGGTGGACTTAGAATGATCAATATTAAACAGTTCATATATTCTCTGAAATTAACATGGATTAGAAGACTTTTGATTGGAAACAAAAAATGTATGGAAATCCATAAACATATGTACCCATTCACCACCAATATGCTATTTTTCGGTAATGATTATGTAAAGAAAAATGTGCAAGAAATAGGCAATCCTTTCTGGAAGGATGTTTACACAAGTCTTAACATCTTACTAGATGTTAAAAAATCACTGTCATGGAAAGATTTCTTAACACAACCATTATGGTACAATAATAACATTAAGATTGGAAGATCATGTGCTTTTTATAAAAGATGGTATGATAAAGGTATTTTATTTATTAATGATATAATGGATAACAATGGTAATCTTCTCTCTTTTACACTATTTATCGAAAAGTTTGCTGCAAAGTCACATTTTTTAGAATATGAAGGTATGACTCTAGCAATACGGGACTACCTTCAAAAACAAAATTTCTCTCATCTTGCCATTAATTTAGAAAATCCAGTTTGTCCATCAGTAGTATCCCTTATAACAAGCTCACAGAAAGGCTGTCGTTCCATTTATGATATACTGAATAAATCAAATGTACATCCAACATCTATAGCCAAATGGGGGCAATATGGTTTAAATATAGACAGAGAATGGAAGGACTTATTCAAAATACCTATCAAATGTACAAAAGACACCAGGTTACAATGGTTTCAGGCAAAAATAAACCATAGAATTACTGCTACAAACATCCTTTTGACAAAAATGAAGATAAAAAATGATAATTCTTGTAGCTTTTGTACAGAGTCTCCAGAAACCATTACACATTTATTTTGGGAATGTAAATATATTAAAACATTTTGGAATATTTTTAAGATTACTTGCAATGATAATAATATAATAATCCAACCGGAATGGACTATAAAAGAAATCATATTTGGGTCTAGTCAATATGATATTGTTTTAAATAAATTAATTTTGCATGCAAAATACTTCATATATAAATGTAAGTTAGATGGAAGATTGCCATTGTTCATTAATTTCAAACCACAAATTAAATACATATATCAAACTGAAAAAATAAATGCAATTAAAAGTATTGCATTTGATAAATTTGAAAAACCTTGGTCGACTTATAAATCTCTACTTAATTAGTTTTTGTCTTAATTATTAAGTTACACTGTGCAACACATCTACCTTATTTTTATTTTTTTCTTATAATCTTTGATACAGAAAAAAAAAAAAAATGTTCCCAAGCTAACTTATGTTCCCCGCTGTTCCCACTGAATAATGAAGAGTCACACCTCCATAGATAGATCTTGTCTTTTCTATATATTTTTATTTTTTATAACAGCATTTTTTCACACAATCAACTATAGTAAAACTCAGCAGAGATAGTTTGTGGATTTGTATACAAACTGAAACATTCGTACTTGATTATTTTATCTTTGCACTTATCTATGTTAAATCATTTGTTAGGTAAAATATATATGCTGGGTTTTAAAAAAAAACAAAAAACATCTTTACAATTATCATTGAAGGGGTATTAAAGTAGCAAAATAAATATCTTGACAATTATAATTTTTTTCCGCTTTCAAGTGTAAAAGGGACATACAGCAATCTGGTTTATTTGTAAATAAAACTTTTGAAAGATCCTCGGTGTCCCTCTTTCAGAAATGTGTATTTAAAATCTTCTTTTGAAATTGTAAAGATGTTTTAAAAAAAAACTCCCTATTTATACAGCTTCTAATTATGATATGCATTTTTGTATGTAAGTATATGTGAAAACTGTTTATATATAAATATGATGCATATTACATACATATCTGTACGGTTTGTTGAGGGGTGGCCCACCCCGACCCTCACAAACCTATTACGGGGTGAATAAATGGATTACCATTCATTTGGTAATCGAAATTAAAAAAAAGAAGTTTACCAGATGGATTACCAGACCTACAATAGTAAGGACAGTTTACCAGATGGGTTACCGCTTACAATAGTAAAGACAGTTTACCAAATGGGTTACCAGACCTACAATAGAAATGACAGTTTACCAAATGGGTTACCCTACCTACAACAGTAAGGACAATTTACCAGATGGGTTACCAGACCTACAACAGTAAAGGACAGTTTACCAGATGGGTTACCATACCTACACTAGTAAGGACAGTTTATCAGATGAACTACCAGACCTACACTAGTAAGGACAGTTTAACAGATGGGTTTACAGACATACACTAGTAAGGACAATTTACCAGCCAGATGGGTTACCAGACCTACAATAGTAAGTTCAGTTTACCAGATAGGTTACCAGACATAAAATAGTCAGGACAGTATACTCAGATGGGTTACCAGACATACACTAGTAAGGACAGTTTACTAGATGGGTTACCAGACCTACAATAGTAAGGACAGTTTACCAGATGGGTTACCAGACCTAAAATAGTAAGGACAGTTTACCAGATGGGTAACCAGACCTACAACAGTAAGGACAGTTTACCATATGGATTACAAGACCTACACTATTAAGGACAGTTTATCAGATGAACTACCAGACCTACACTAGTAAGGACAGTTTAACAGATGGGTTTACAGACATACACTAGTAAGGACAATTTACCAGCCAGATGGGTTACCAGACCTACAATAGTAAGTTCAGTTTACCAGATAGGTTACCAGACATAAAATAGTCAGGACAGTATACTCAGATGGGTTACCAGACATACACTAGTAAGGACAGTTTACTAGATGTGTTACCAGACCTACAATAGTAAGGACACTTTACCAGATGGGTTATCGGCCTACAATAGTAAGGACAGTTTACCAAATGGGTTACCAGACCTACAATAGTAAGGACAGTTTACCAAATGGGTTACCATACCTACAACAGTAAGGACAGTTTACCAGATGGGTTACCAGACCGACAACAGTAAGGACAATTTACCAGATGGGTTAGCAGACCTACGATAGTAAGAGGAGTTTACCTGATGGGTTACCAGACCTACACTAGTATGGACAGTTAACCAGATGGGTTATCAGATATACACTAGTAAGGACAGTTTACCAGATGGGTTACCAGACATACAACAGTAAGGGCAGTTTACCAAATGGGTTACCAGATCTACAACAGTAAGGACAGTTTATCAGATGAACAAACATACCTACACTAGTAAGGAGAGTTTACCAGATGAACAACCAGACCTACACTAGTAAGGACAGTTTACCAGATGGGTAACCAGACCTACATCAGTAAGGACTGTTTACCAGATGAGTTACCAGACCAACATTAGTAAGGACAGTTTACCAGATGAGTTATCAGACATACAACAGTAAGGACAGTTTACCAGATGGGTAACCAGACTTAGTAAGGACTGTTTACCAGATGAGTTACCAGACCAACATTAGTAAGGACAGTTTACCAGATGGGTTATCAGACCTACACTAGTAAGGACAGTTTACCAGATGGGTTACCAAACATACAATAGTAAGGACAGTTTACCAGATGGGTTACCAGACCTACAACAGTAAGGACAGTTTACCAGATGGGTTACCAAACATACACTAGTAAAGGCAGTTTACCAGATGGGTAACCAGACCTACAATAGTAAGGACAGTTTACCAGATGGGTTACCAGACCTAAAATAGTAAGGACAGTTTACCAGATGGGTAACCAGACCTACAACAGTAAGGACAGTTTACCATATGGATTACAAGACCTACACTATTAAGGACAGTTAATAAGATGAATTACCAGACCTACAACAGTAACGACAGTTTACCAGATGGGTTACCAGACCTACAACAGTAAGGACAGTTTACAAGACGGGTTACCAGACCTACAACAGTAAGGACAGCAGTTTACCAGATGGGCTACCAAACCTACAATAGTAAGGACAGCTTACCAGATGGGATAACAGACCTACAATAGTAAGGACAGTTTACCAGATGAGTTACCAGAACTACAATAGTAAGGACAGTTTACTAGATGGGTTACCAGACATACAATAGTAATGGGAGTTTTCAGATGGGTTACCAGACCAACACTAGTAAGGGCAGTTTACCAGATAGGTTACAAAACTTACACTATTAAGGATAGTTTATCAGATGAACTACCAGACCTACAACAGTAAGGACAGTTTACCAGATGGGTTACCAGATCTACAACAGTAAGGGCAGTTATACCAGATGTGTTACCAGACCTACAATAGTAAGGACAGTTTACCTGATGGGTTACCAGACATAAAACAGTAAGGACAGTTTACCAGATGGATTACCAGACCTACAATAGTAAGGACAGTTTACCAGATGGGTTACCAGACATACAATAGTAAGGACAGTTTACCAGATGGGTTACCAGACCTACAACAGTAAGGGCAGTTATACCAGATGGGTTACCAGACCTACAATAGTAAGGACAGTTTACCAGATGGGTTACCAGACCTACACTAGTAAGGACAGTTTACCAGATGGGTTACCAGACCTAAAACAGTAAGGACAGTTTACCAGATGAACTACCAGACCTACAACAGTAAGGACAGGTTAAAAAATGAAGTACCAGACCAACACTAGTAATGAGAGTTTACCAGATGGGTTAACAGACACACTAGTAAGGACAATTTACCAGCCAGATGGGTTACCAGACCTACAATAGTAAGTTCAGTTTACCAGATAGGATACCAGATGGGTTAACAGACATACACTAGTAAGAAGTTTACCAGATGGATTACCAGACCTACAATAGTAAGGACAGTTTACCAGATGGGTTACCGACTTACAATAGTAAAGACAGTTTACCAAATGGGTTACCAGACCTACAATAGAAATGACAGTTTACCAAATGGGTTACCCTACCTACAACAGTAAGGACAATTAACCAGATGGGTTACCAGACCTACAACAGTAAGGACAGTTTACCAGATGGGTTACCATACCTACACTAGTAAGGACAGTTTATCAGATGAACTACCAGACCTACACTAGTAAGGACAGTTTACCAGATGGGTTTACAGACATACACTAGTAAGGACAATTTACCAGCCAGATGGGTTACCAGACCTACAATAGTAAGTTCAGTTTACCAGATAGGTTACCAGACATACAATAGTCAGGACAGTATACTCAGATGGGTTACCAGACATACACTAGTAAGGACAGTTTACTAGATGGGTTACCAGACCTACAATAGTAAGGACAGTTTACCAGATGGGTTATCGGCCTACAATAGTAAGGACAGTTTACCAAATGGGTTACCAGACCTACAATAAAAAGGACAGTTAACCAAATGGGTTACCATACTACAACAGTAAGGACAGTTTACCAGATGGGTTACCAGACCGACAACAGTAAGGACAATTTACCAGATGGGTTACGAGACCTACAACAGTAAGAGGAGTTTACCAGATGGGTTACCAGACCTACACTAGTATGGACAGTTAACCAGATGGGTTATCAGACATACACTAGTAAGGACAGTTTACCAGATGGGTTACCAGACCTACATCAGTAAGGACTGTTTACCAGATGAGTTACCAGACCAACATTAGTAAGGACAGTTTACCAGATGAGTTATCAGACATACAACTGTAAGGACAGTTTACCAGATGGGTAACCAGACTTACAATAGTAAGGACTGTTTACCAGATGAGTTACCAGACCAACATTAGTAAGGACAGTTTACCAGATGGGTTATCAGACCTACACTAGTAAGGACAGTTTACCAGATGGGTTACCAAACATACAATAGTAAGGACAGTTTACAAGATGGGTTACCAGACCTATAATAGTAAGGCCAGTTTACCAGATGACCTACCAGAACAACAATAGTAAAGGCAGTTTACCAGATGGGTTACCAGACCTACAACAGTAAGGACAGTTTACCAGATGGGTTACCAGATATACACTAGTAAAGGCAGTTTACCAGATGGGAAACCAGACCTACAATAGTAAGGACAGTTTACCAGATGGATTACCAGACCTACAATAGTAAGGACAGTTTACCAGATGGGTAACCAGACCTACAATAGTAAGGACAGTTTACCGGATGAGTTACCAGACCTACACTAGTAAGGACAGTTTACCAGATAGGTAACCAGACCTACAATAGTAGGGACAGTTTGCCAGATGGGTAACCAGACCAGACAATAGTAAGGACAGTTTACCGGATGAGTTACCAGACCCATACTAGTAAGGATAGTTTACCAGATGGGTAAACCAGACCTACACTAGTAAGGACAGTTTACCAGATGGTTACCAAACCTACAATATTAAGGACAGTTTATCAGATGAACTACCAGACCTACACTAATAAGGACAGTTTACCAGATGTGTAACCAGACCTACAACAGTAAGGACAGTTTACCAGATGGGTTACCAAACCTAGACTAGTAAGAACAGTTCAGCAGATGAACTACCAGACCTACAACAGTATGGACAGTTTACCAGATGGGTTACCAGACATACAATAGTAAGGACAGTTTATCAGATGAACTACCAGACCTACACTAGTAAGGACAGTTTACCAGATGTGTAACCAGACCTACGACAGTAAGGACAGTTTACCAGATGAGTTACCAAACCTAGACTAGTAAGGACAGTTCATCAGATGAACTACCAGACCTACAACAGTATGGACAGTTTACCAGATGGGTTACCCGACCTACAATAGCAAGGACAGTTTACCAGATGGGTTACCAGACCTACAACAGTAAGGACAGTTTACCAGATGGGTTACCACACCTACAATAGCAAGGACAGTTTACCAGATGGGTTACCAGAACTACAATATTAAGGATAGTTTACCAGATGGGTTATCAGACCTACAACAGCAAGGACAGTTTACCATATGGGTTACCAGACCTACACTAGTAAGGACAGTTTAACAGATGGCTTATCAGACATACACTAGAAAAGACAGTTTACCAGATGGGTAACCAGACCTACAATAGTAAGGACAGTTTACCAGATGAGTTACCAGACAAACAGTAGTAAGAAAAGTTTACCAGATGAGTTACCTGACACACAATAGCAAGGACAGTTTACTAGATGGGTAACCAGACCTACAATAGTGGACAGTTTACCAGATGGGTTATCAGACCTACATAGTAAGGACAGTTTACCAGATGGGTAACGAGACCTACACTAGTAAGGACAGTTTACCAGATGAGTTACCAGACCTACATTAGTAAAGACAGTTTACCAGATGGGTTACCAGACATACAACAGTAAGGACAGTTTACCAGATGGGTAACCAGACCTACAATTGTAAGAACAGTTACCAAGATGAGTTACCAGAACTACAATAGTAAGGACAGTTTACCAAATGGGTTACCAGACCTACAATAGTAAGGACAGTTTACCAGATGAACTACCAGACCTACACTACTAAGGACAGTTTACCAGATGTGCAACGAGACCTACACAAGTAAGGACAGCTTACCAGATGGGTTACAAGACCTACAATAGTAAGGACAGTTTACCAGATGGGTTACCAGACCTATTAAAGTAAGGATAATTTACAAGATAGGTTACCAGACCTACAACAGTAAGGACAGTTTACCAGATGGATTACCAGACCTATAAAAGGACAGTTTACCAGATGTGTTACCAGACCTACACTAGTAAGGACAGTTCACCAGATGGGTTACAAGACCTACACTATTAAGGACAGTTTATCAGATAAACTACCAGACCTACATTTACCAGATGGATTACAAGACCTACAATATAAAGGACAGTTTATCAGATGAACTACCAGACCTACAACAGTAAGGACAGTTTACCATATGGATTACAAGACCTACACTATTAAGGACAGTTTATAAGATGAACTACCAGACCTACAACAGTAACGACAGTTTACCAGATGGGTTATCAGACCTACAACAGTAAGGACAGTTTACAAGATGGGTTACCAGACCTACAACAGTAAGGACAGCAGTTTACCAGATGGGCTACCAAACCTACAATAGTAAGGATAGCTTACCAGATGGGTTAACAGACCTACAATAGTAAGGACAGTTTACCAGATCAGTTACCAGAACTACAATAGTAAGGACAGTTTACCAGATGGGTTACCAGACATACAATAGTAATGGGAGTTTTCAAATGGGTTACCAGACCTACACTAGTAAGGGCAGTTTACCAGATAGGTTACAAAACCTACACTATTAAGGACAGTTTATCAGATGAACTACCAGACCTAAAACAGTAAGGACAGTTTACCAGATGGGTTACCAGACCTACAACAGTAAGGACAGTTTACAAGATGGGTTACCAAACCTACAACAGTAAGGAGAGCAGTTTACCAGATGGGTTATCAAACCTACAATAGTAAGGACAGCTTACCAGATGGGTTACCAGACCTACAATAGTAAGGACAGTTTACCAGATGAGTTACCAGAACTACAATAGTAAGGACAGTTTACCAGATGGGTTACCAGACATACAATAGTAAGGGGAGTTTACAGATGGGTTAGGACAGTCTACCAGATGGGTTACCAGACATACAATAGTAAGGACAGTTATAAAAGATAAACTACCAGACTACACTAGTAAGAACAGTTCTACCAGATGGATTATCAGACCTACAGTAGTAAGGACAGTTTACCAGATGGGTTACCAGACATACACTAGTAAGGACAGTTTACCAGATGGGTTACCAGACCTACAATAGTAAGCACAGTTTACCATATTGGTAACCAGACATACACTGGTAAGGACAGTTTACCAGATGGGTTACCAAACCTACACTAGTAAGGACAGTTTACCAAATGAACTACCAGACCTACAACAGTAAGGACAGTTTACCAGATGGGTTACCAGACCTACAACAGTAACGGCAGTTATACCAGATGGGTTACCAGACTACACTAGTAAGGACAGTTATATCAGATGGATTACCAGACCTACAATAGTAAGGACAGTTTACCAGATGGGTTACCAGACCTACAACAGTAAGAGCAGTTATACCAGATGGGTTACCAGACCTACACTAGTAAGGACAGTTTACCAGATGGGTTACCAGATCTACAACAGTAAGGGCAGTTATACCAGATGTGTTACTAGACCTACAATAGTAAGGACAGTTTACCTGATGGGTTACCAGACATAAAACAGTAAGGACAGTTTACCAGATGGATTACCAGACCTACAATAGTAAGGACAGTTTACCAGATGGGTTACCAGACCTACAAAAGTAAGGACAGTTTACCAGATGGGTTACCAGACCTACAACAGTAAGGGCAGTTATACCAGATGGGTTACCAGACCAACAATAGTAAGGACAGTTTACCAGATGGGTTACCAGACCTAAACTAGTAAGGACAGTTTACCAGATGGGTTACCAGACCTACAACAGTAAGGACAGTTTACCAGATGAACTACAAGACCTACAACAGTAAGGACAGGTTACAAGATGAACTACCAGACCTACACTAGTAAGGACAGTTTACCAGAAGGGTTTACAGACACACTAGTAAGGACAAGTTACCAGCCAGATGGGTTACCAGACCTACAATAGTAAGTTCAGTTTATCAGATAGGTTACCAGATGGGTTACCAGACATACACTAGTAAGAAGTTTACAAGATGGGTTACCAGACCTACAATAGTAAGGACAGTTAACCAGATGGGTTACCAGACCTACAATAGTAAGGACAGTTTACCAGATGGGTTACCGGCTTACAATAGTAAGGACAGTTTACCAAATGGGTTACCAGACCTACAATAGAAATGACAGTTTACCAAATGGGTTACCCTACCTACAACAGTAAGGACAATTTACCAAATGGTTTAAAAGACCTACAACAGTAAGGACAGTTTACCAGATGGGCTACCAAACCTACAATAGTAAGGATAGCTTACCAGATGGGTTAACAGACCTACAATAGTAAGGACAGTTTACCAGATCAGTTACCAGAACTACAATAGTAAGGACAGTTTACCAGATGGGTTACCAGACATACAATAGTAATGGGAGTTTTCAAATGGGTTACCAGACCTACACTAGTAAGGGCAGTTTACCAGATAGGTTACAAAACCTACACTATTAAGGACAGTTTATCAGATGAACTACCAGACCTAAAACAGTAGGGACAGTTTACCAGATGGGTTACCAGACCTACAACAGTAAGGACAGTTTACAAGATGGGTTACCAAACCTACAACAGTAAGGAGAGCAGTTTACCAGATGGGTTATTAAGGACAATTTACCAAATGGTTTAAAAGACCTACAACAGTAAGGACAGTTTACCAGATGGGTTACCATACCTACACTAGTAAGGACAGTTTATCAGATGAACTACCAGACCTACACTGGTAAGGACAGTTTACCAGATGGGTTTACAGACAAACACTAGTAAGGACAATTTACCAGCCAGATGGGTTACCACACCTACAATAGTAAGTTCAGTTTACCAGATAGGTTACCAGACATACAATAGTAAGGACAGTTTACTAGATGGGTTACCAGACCTACAATAGTAAGGACAGTTTACCAGATGGGTTACAGGCCTACAATAGTAAGGACAGTTTACCAAATGGGTTACCAGACCTACAATAGTAAGGACAGTTTACCAAATGGGTTACCATACCTACAACAGTAAGGACAGTTTACCAGATGGGTAAACCAGACCTACAATAGTAAGGACAGATTACCAGATGGGTTACCAAACCTACAATATTAAGGACAGGTTATCAGATGAACTACCAGACCTACACTAATAAGGACAGTTTACCAGATGTGTAACCAGACCTACAACAGTAAGGACAGTTTACCAGATGGGTTACCAAACCTAGACTAGTAAGGACAGTTCAGCAGATGAACTACCAGACCTACAACAGTATGGACAGTTTACCAGATTGGTTACCCGACCTACAATAGCTAGGACAGTTTACCAGATAGGTTACCAGACCTACAACAGTAAGGACAGTTTACCAGATGGGTTACCACACCTACAATAGCAAGGACAGTTTACCAGATGGGTTACCAGAACTACAATATTAAGGATAGTTTATCAGATGGGTTATCAGACCTACAACAGTAAGGACAGTTTACCATAAAGGTAACCAGACCTACACTAGTAAGGACAGTTTAACAGATGGCTTATCAGACATACACTAGTAAAGACAGTTTACCAGATGGGTAACTAGACCTACAATAGTAAGGACAGTTTACCAGATGAGTTACCAGACAAACAGTAGTAAGAACAGTTTACCAGATGAGTTACCTGAAACACAATAGCAAGGACAGTTTACTAGATGGGTAACCAGACCTACAATAGTGGACAGTTTACCAGATGGGTTATCAGACCTACATAGTAAGGACAGTTTACCAGATGGGTAATGAGACCTACACTAGTAAGGACAGTTTACCAGATGAGTTACCAGACCTACATTAGTAAAGACAGTTTACCAGATGGGTTACCAGACATACAACAGTAAGGACAGTTTACCAGATGGGTAGCAAGACCTACAATTGTAAGAACAGTTTACAAGATGAGTTACCAGACCTACAATAGTAAGGTCGGTTTACCAAATGGGTAACCAGACCTACAATAGTAAGGACAGTTTACCAGATAAACTACCAGACCTACACTACTAAGGACAGTTTACCAGATGTGTAACGAGACCTACACAAGTAAGGACAGCTTACCAGATGGGTTACCAGACCTACAATAGTAAGGACAGTTTACCAGATGGATTGCCAGACCTATAAAAGGACAGTTTACCAGATGTGTTACCAGACCTACACTAGTAAGGACAGTTCACCAGATGGGTTACAAGACCTACACTATTAAGGACAGTTTATCAGATGAACTACCAGACCTACATTTACCAGATGGATTACAAGACCTACAATATTAAGGACAGTTTATCAGATGAACTACCAGACCTACACTAATAAGGACAGTTTACCAGATGTGTAACCAGACCTACAACAGTAAGGACAGTTTACCAGATGGGTTACCAAACCTAGACTAGTAAGGACAGTTCAGCAGATGAACTACCAGACATACAACCGTATGGACAGTTTACCAGATGGGTTACCAGACATACAATAGTAAGGACAGTTTATCAGATGAACTACCAGACCTACACTAGTAAGGACAGTTTACCAGATGTGTAACCAGACCTACGACAGTAAGGACAGTTTACCAGATGAGTTACCAAACCTAGACTAGTAAGGACAGTTCAGCAGATGAACTACCAGACCTACAACAGTAAGGACAGTTTACCAGATGGGTTACCACACCTACAATAGCAAGGACAGTTTACCAGATGGGTTACCAGAACTACAATATTAAGGATAGTTTACCAGATGGGTTACCAAACCTACAACAGTAAGGACAGTTTACCATACAGGTAACCAGACCTACACTAGTAAGGACAGTTTAACAGATGGCTTATCAGACATACACTAGTAAAGACAGTTTACCAGATGGGTAACCAGATCCACAATAGTAAGGACAGTTTACCAGATGAGTTACCAGACAAACAGTAGTAAGAACAGTTTACCAGATGAGTTACCTGACACACAATAGCAAGGACAGTTTACTAGATAGGTAACCAGACCTACAATAGTGGACAGTTTACCAGATTTGTTATCAGACCTACATAGTAAGGACAGTTTACCAGATAGGTAATGAGGCCTACACTAGTAAGGACAGTTTACCAGATGAGTTACCAGACCTACATTAGTAAAGACAGTTTACCAGATGGGTTACCAGACATACAACAATAAGGACAGTTTACCAAATGGGTTCCCAGACCTACACAAGTAAGGACAGTTTACCAGATGAACTACCAGACCTACACTACTAAGGACAGTTTACCAGATGTGTAACGAGACCTACACAAGTAAGGACAGCTTACCACATGGGTTACCAGACCTACAATAATAAGGACAGTTTACCAGATGGATTACCAGACCTACAACAGTAAGGACAGTTTACCAGATAGATAACAAGACCTACACTATTAAGGACAGTTTATAAGATGAACTACCAGACCTACAACAGTAACGACAGTTTACCAGATGGGTTACCAGACCTATTACAGTAAGGATAATTTACAAGATAGGTTACCAGACCTACAACATTAAGGACAGTTTACCAGATGGATTACCAGACCTATAAAAGGACAGTTTACCAGATGTGTTACCAGACCTACACTAGTAAGGACAGTTCTGCAGATGGGTTACAAGACCTACACTATTAAGGACAGTTTATCCGATGAACTAGTAGACCTACAACAGTAACGACAGTTTACCAGATGGGTTACCAGACCTACAACAGTAAGGACAGCAGTTTACCAGATGGGCTACCAAACATACAATAGTAAGGACAACTTACCAGATGGGTTAACAGACCTACAATAGTAAGGACAGTTTACCAGATGGGTTACCAGATATACAATAGTAAGGGGAGTTTTCAGATGGGTTACCAGACCTACACTAGTAAGGGCAGTTTACCAGATGGGTTACAAAACCTACACTATTAAGGACAGTTTATCAGATGAACTACCAGACCTACAACAGTAAGGACAGTTTACCAGATGGGTTACCGGACCTACAGCAGTAAGGACAGTTTACAAGATGGGTTACCAAACCTACAACAGTAAGGACAGCAGTTTACCAGATGGGTTACCAAACCTACAATAGTAAGGACAGCTTACCAGATGGGTTACCAGACCTACAATAGTAAGACAGTTTACCAGATGAGTTACCAGAACTACAATAGTAAGGACAGTTTATCAGATGGGTAACCAGACATACAATAGTAAGGGGAGTTTACAGATTGGTTACCAGACCTACAACAGTAAGGACAGTTTACCAGATGGGTTACCAGACATACAATAGTAAGGACAGTTATACCAGATGAACTACCAGACTACACTAGTAAGAACAGTTATACCAGATGGATTATCAGACCTACAGTAGTAAGGACAGTTTACCAGATGGGTTATCAGACATACACTAGTAAGGACAGTTTACCAGATGGGTTACCAGACCTACAATAGTAAGCACAGTTTACCAGATGGGTTACCAGACATACACTGGTAAGGACAGTTTACAAGATGGGTTACCAAACCTACACTAGTAAGGACAGTTTACCAAATGAACTACCAGACATAAAACAGTAAAGACAGTTTACCAGATGAACTACCAGACCTACAACAGTAAGGACAGTTTACCAGATGGGTTACCAGACCTACAACAGTAAGGACAGTTTACCAGATGGATTACCAGACCTACAATAGTAAGGACAGTTTACCAGATGGGTTACCAGACCTACAACAGTAAGGGCAGTTATACCAGATGGGTTACCAGACCTACAATAGTAAGGACAGTTTACCAGATGGGTTACCAGACCTACACTAGTAAGAACAGTTTACCTGATGGGTTATCATACCTACACTAGTAAGGACAGTTTACCAGATGGGTTACCAGACCTACAACAGTAAGGACAGTTTACAAGATGGGTTACCAAACCTACAACAGTAAGGAGAGCAGTTTACCAGATGGGTTATTAAGGACAATTTACCAAATGGTTTAAAAGACCTACAACAGTAAGGACAGTTTACCAGATGGGTTACCATACCTACACTAGTAAGGACAGTTTATCAGATGAACTACCAGACCTACACTGGTAAGGACAGTTTACCAGATGGGTTTACAGACAAACACTAGTAAGGACAATTTACCAGCCAGATGGGTTACCACACCTACAATAGTAAGTTCAGTTTACCAGATAGGTTACCAGACATACAATAGTAAGGACAGTTTACTAGATGGGTTACCAGACCTACAATAGTAAGGACAGTTTACCAGATGGGTTACAGGCCTACAATAGTAAGGACAGTTTACCAAATGGGTTACCAGACCTACAATAGTAAGGACAGTTTACCAAATGGGTTACCATACCTACAACAGTAAGGACAGTTTACCAGATGGGTAAACCAGACCTACAATAGTAAGGACAGATTACCAGATGGGTTACCAAACCTACAATATTAAGGACAGGTTATCAGATGAACTACCAGACCTACACTAATAAGGACAGTTTACCAGATGTGTAACCAGACCTACAACAGTAAGGACAGTTTACCAGATGGGTTACCAAACCTAGACTAGTAAGGACAGTTCAGCAGATGAACTACCAGACCTACAACAGTATGGACAGTTTACCAGATTGGTTACCCGACCTACAATAGCTAGGACAGTTTACCAGATAGGTTACCAGACCTACAACAGTAAGGACAGTTTACCAGATGGGTTACCACACCTACAATAGCAAGGACAGTTTACCAGATGGGTTACCAGAACTACAATATTAAGGATAGTTTATCAGATGGGTTATCAGACCTACAACAGTAAGGACAGTTTACCATAAAGGTAACCAGACCTACACTAGTAAGGACAGTTTAACAGATGGCTTATCAGACATACACTAGTAAAGACAGTTTACCAGATGGGTAACTAGACCTACAATAGTAAGGACAGTTTACCAGATGAGTTACCAGACAAACAGTAGTAAGAACAGTTTACCAGATGAGTTACCTGAAACACAATAGCAAGGACAGTTTACTAGATGGGTAACCAGACCTACAATAGTGGACAGTTTACCAGATGGGTTATCAGACCTACATAGTAAGGACAGTTTACCAGATGGGTAATGAGACCTACACTAGTAAGGACAGTTTACCAGATGAGTTACCAGACCTACATTAGTAAAGACAGTTTACCAGATGGGTTACCAGACATACAACAGTAAGGACAGTTTACCAGATGGGTAGCAAGACCTACAATTGTAAGAACAGTTTACAAGATGAGTTACCAGACGTACAATAGTAAGGTCGGTTTACCAAATGGGTAACCAGACCTACAATAGTAAGGACAGTTTACCAGATAAACTACCAGACCTACACTACTAAGGACAGTTTACCAGATGTGTAACGAGACCTACACAAGTAAGGACAGCTTACCAGATGGGTTACCAGACCTACAATAGTAAGGACAGTTTACCAGATGGATTGCCAGACCTATAAAAGGACAGTTTACCAGATGTGTTACCAGACCTACACTAGTAAGGACAGTTCACCAGATGGGTTACAAGACCTACACTATTAAGGACAGTTTATCAGATGAACTACCAGACCTACATTTACCAGATGGATTACAAGACCTACAATATTAAGGACAGTTTATCAGATGAACTACCAGACCTACACTAATAAGGACAGTTTACCAGATGTGTAACCAGACCTACAACAGTAAGGACAGTTTACCAGATGGGTTACCAAACCTAGACTAGTAAGGACAGTTCAGCAGATGAACTACCAGACATACAACCGTATGGACAGTTTACCAGATGGGTTACCAGACATACAATAGTAAGGACAGTTTATCAGATGAACTACCAGACCTACACTAGTAAGGACAGTTTACCAGATGTGTAACCAGACCTACGACAGTAAGGACAGTTTACCAGATGAGTTACCAAACCTAGACTAGTAAGGACAGTTCAGCAGATGAACTACCAGACCTACAACAGTAAGGACAGTTTACCAGATGGGTTACCACACCTACAATAGCAAGGACAGTTTACCAGATGGGTTACCAGAACTACAATATTAAGGATAGTTTACCAGATGGGTTACCAAACCTACAACAGTAAGGACAGTTTACCATACAGGTAACCAGACCTACACTAGTAAGGACAGTTTAACAGATGGCTTATCAGACATACACTAGTAAAGACAGTTTACCAGATGGGTAACCAGATCCACAATAGTAAGGACAGTTTACCAGATGAGTTACCAGACAAACAGTAGTAAGAACAGTTTACCAGATGAGTTACCTGACACACAATAGCAAGGACAGTTTACTAGATGGGTAACCAGACCTACAATAGTGGACAGTTTACCAGATTTGTTATCAGACCTACATAGTAAGGACAGTTTACCAGATAGGTAATGAGGCCTACACTAGTAAGGACAGTTTACCAGATGAGTTACCAGACCTACATTAGTAAAGACAGTTTACCAGATGGGTTACCAGACATACAACAATAAGGACAGTTTACCAAATGGGTTCCCAGACCTACACAAGTAAGGACAGTTTACCAGATGAACTACCAGACCTACACTACTAAGGACAGTTTACCAGATGTGTAACGAGACCTACACAAGTAAGGACAGCTTACCACATGGGTTACCAGACCTACAATAATAAGGACAGTTTACCAGATGGATTACCAGACCTACAACAGTAAGGACAGTTTACCAGATAGATAACAAGACCTACACTATTAAGGACAGTTTATAAGATGAACTACCAGACCTACAACAGTAACGACAGTTTACCAGATGGGTTACCAGACCTATTACAGTAAGGATAATTTACAAGATAGGTTACCAGACCTACAACATTAAGGACAGTTTACCAGATGGATTACCAGACCTATAAAAGGACAGTTTACCAGATGTGTTACCAGACCTACACTAGTAAGGACAGTTCTGCAGATGGGTTACAAGACCTACACTATTAAGGACAGTTTATCCGATGAACTAGTAGACCTACAACAGTAACGACAGTTTACCAGATGGGTTACCAGACCTACAACAGTAAGGACAGCAGTTTACCAGATGGGCTACCAAACATACAATAGTAAGGACAACTTACCAGATGGGTTAACAGACCTACAATAGTAAGGACAGTTTACCAGATGGGTTACCAGACATACAATAGTAAGGGGAGTTTTCAGATGGGTTACCAGACCTACACTAGTAAGGGCAGTTTACCAGATGGGTTACAAAACCTACACTATTAAGGACAGTTTATCAGATGAACTACCAGACCTACAACAGTAAGGACAGTTTACCAGATGGGTTACCGGACCTACAGCAGTAAGGACAGTTTACAAGATGGGTTACCAAACCTACAACAGTAAGGACAGCAGTTTACCAGATGGGTTACCAAACCTACAATAGTAAGGACAGCTTACCAGATGGGTTACCAGACCTACAATAGTAAGACAGTTTACCAGATGAGTTACCAGAACTACAATAGTAAGGACAGTTTATCAGATGGGTAACCAGACATACAATAGTAAGGGGAGTTTACAGATTGGTTACCAGACCTACAACAGTAAGGACAGTTTACCAGATGGGTTACCAGACATACAATAGTAAGGACAGTTATACCAGATGAACTACCAGACTACACTAGTAAGAACAGTTATACCAGATGGATTATCAGACCTACAGTAGTAAGGACAGTTTACCAGATGGGTTATCAGACATACACTAGTAAGGACAGTTTACCAGATGGGTTACCAGACCTACAATAGTAAGCACAGTTTACCAGATGGGTTACCAGACATACACTGGTAAGGACAGTTTACCAGATGGGTTACCAAACCTACACTAGTAAGGACAGTTTACCAAATGAACTACCAGACATAAAACAGTAAAGACAGTTTACCAGATGAACTACCAGACCTACAACAGTAAGGACAGTTTACCAGATGGGTTACCAGACCTACAACAGTAAGGACAGTTTACCAGATGGATTACCAGACCTACAATAGTAAGGACAGTTTACCAGATGGGTTACCAGACCTACAACAGTAAGGGCAGTTATACCAGATGGGTTACCAGACCTACAATAGTAAGGACAGTTTACCAGATGGGTTACCAGACCTACACTAGTAAGAACAGTTTACCTGATGGGTTATCATACCTACACTAGTAAGGACAGTTTACCAGATGGATTACCAGACCTACAATAGTAAGGACAGTTTATCGGATGGATTATCAGACTTAAATAGTAAGGACAGTTTACCAGATTGGTAACCAGACCTACATTAGTAAGGACAGTTTACCAGATGGGTTACCAGACCTACACTAGTAATGCCAGTTTACCAAATGAACTACCAGACCTACACTAGTAAGGACAGTTTACCAGATAGGTTACTAGGGCTGTCATTGATACAGTGTGAAGCATATTGATTATTTTGATATATGATTGATTGATTGAATTGGATTTTATAGTCGCACCAACAGCTAAGGTCATATGGCGACTTTCCAGCTTCCATTGGTGGAGGAAGACCCCAGGTGCCCCTCCGGGCAATTTTCGTGCACGGGCGGGCACCTGGGTAGAACCACCGACATTCCGCAAGCCAGCTGGATAGCTTCCTCACATAAAGATTCCTAGGCCCCTGAGGGATCGAACCTACAGCGGTGAGGGGCAAGTGATTTCAAGTCAGAGACGTTAACCACTCGGCCACGGACGCCCCTTTTGATATATGAAGGAAAATATCGGCGATATATTGACTGACATGGTTATGGCTGTACTTGCTGGAGCATTTTAAGCATTTCAAATTTGAAAATATGCATAATTATACCGCTTTTAAATGGGCTTTGTAACATTTGAAATTATACCATTATACAATATTAGGGTGGAAAATTTCAAGTCAATCAAAGTGTCATAATTCTGTAATAAATTAGGCAATCAACAAGGTGTGATATAGAGGGACATAAGGTCATCAGTTAATATGTGTATATGAAGTTTGGGTTGTGCTACTGGAAACTGGTTGAGAAATGCAAGTAATAAATGTCGTTACGTTATGTGACGCGACATGATAGGCGATGTGAAGTGGCATTACGGGACATGACGTTCTGGACAGCATGATTCCTACATAGCCCTTGCTTCATTTTGTGAAACAGGGTATAAGTAGAGAAATTTTACCTTTCCAACATGCTCCTACAACCAGTTTTGTAAAGTGGACCCTGTCTGAAGGATGGAGCGGCCAGTCATCCAGGATTTCAAAATTATCTGTATCAGCTTCCACAGGTTTACCATCAACGTAGAGACGAATCTGGAGTAAAAGTGGTGATAGTGAACAAGAAATATTCATTAAAGTTGATTTCATTAACAACTCAACATTAAACAAGAGCGGTTAAGTAGAGCAGGATGGAAGAAATCCAAGGTTATCAGAAATCGATTTCCTGAAGGTGCTTTTGGATGTACAGTAAGTCAGTAAATATTGTATTAATATCTCTGATTTCCTGAAGGTGTAGTGCTTTTGGATATATATTGTCTGTAAATATTGTAATATCTCTGATTTCCTGAAGGTGTAGTGCTTTTGGATATATAGAAAGTCAGTAAATATTGTATTAATATCTGATTTCCTGAAGGTGTAGTGCTTTTGGATATATATTAAGTCTGTAAATATTGTAATATCTCTGATTTCCTGAAGGTGCTTTTGGATATATTGTAAGTCAGTAAATATTGTATTAATATCTCTGATTTCCTGAAGGTGCTTTTGGACAATAGTCAGTCAGTAAATATTGTATCAATATCTCTGATTTCCAGAAGGTGTTGTGCTTTTGAATATGTAGTAAGTCAGTAAATATTGTATTAATATCTCTGATTTCCTATAGGAATGGAATTAATGGTGTTTTACGGCACGTCGACACATAAATAGGTCATATTGTGCGCAAAAATTGATGAAAAATGAAGAAATGAAGTAGTAATTAAAAATTAATGTAAAAATATAAAGATAAAACTATAAAAAAATAAGAGATGATAAGGTGTAATATAAACTATGTATGTAAATCAACAAATGCCCTTCAACGGGTATATAAACAAGTAAATATATATAAAAACGCATTATAATGATTTATATAGTCTGATCTCTTTTAGGAAATCTAAAACAAGACTAAAATCTACAGTATCAAATAACTCTTTCATAGTATTAACATTGTAGTACCTTTGACGCATAGGATCAAAGTCTACACATTCCAATAAGATGTGTTTGACCGTTAACGGTGCAAAGTAGGGTATACATTCTGATAATTGCTCACCTTTAATAAATATGAATGAGTATAACGTGTATGCCCTATCCTGCACTGGGCTAGGACGACTTCCTCTCGACGAATGGCTCTACTAGAAGAACGCCATTCTCCGAGTAACGGTTTAATTGAATGGAGTTTATTGTTAACTGACAAATCCCAAGCGGTTTGCCAAGAGTTACGAATATATGTGTTAATACATTTTTTAAAATCAGTATAAGGTAATTTGGTATTAGATATATGTAAATCTAATGCTGCCTTAGCAGCACTATCAGCTCTATCATTACCACGTATTCCTACATGGCTTGGAAGCCAGCAGAAAATAATAACATTATCAATTATAAGAGAATTGTACTTTTCTAAAAGTTGAAGCACAACTGGGTTATCATGTTTCATATTACCCAGTGCTTGTAGAGATGAAAGGGAATCAGAAAATATTACAAAATGGTCATTATCAGATTCCTGAATATAATTTAAGGCAAGTTCAATTGCCTTAAGTTCAGCTGAAAAGATAGAGGCCTTGTCAGGCAGGCGGCTCTTTATGCTGTGTTTGTGAATAACAGCTGCTGCAGCTACCTTATCTCCATCTTTAGAACCATCTGTGTATATATGTTGAAAGTTACTGTATTTCGATTTAATTTCATTAAATTTGCTTTGAAAGACAGTAGGGTCTGTACTGGATTTGTTACTATTACAAAGATCAAAAATAATTGTTGGTGTTTCCAAAGTCCACGGTGGAATTTGTGGTACTTTGTATAGGCGCAGTGCTTTTGGATATATATAGATGTTATCAGGAATATATTTCCTAAATGCATAGTGCTTTTCGATATACAGTAAGTCAGTAAATATTGTATTAATATCTCTTCTTACATTATATCAGGGTTGTTATCTGGACTCTGGAGGATGTAAGCTTACAGGGGAATTCAAAATGTTAAAACTGGCTCTTGTAGTTTCAGAGAATACTTATTTTAGGTTTTTCCCTCTTAAATATGTAAAACTGTGACTCCCAGAGTGAAGCCAGATTTGACCCCAGTGTCCCATTTGAACACACTTGGTAGAGAACCATAAGCTGATGCTACGTGTAATATACAAGAGCTCTGTGGCTTGTGTTTTCAGAAGGTTTTTTAAAGTTTTTTCCTATATAAGCCATCTTGGATGTTGCACTGACCTACTTTGTAAAACTTTTAAAGGCATTGACCTCAGTATCATACATGTGAAATGTGGTCGAAATTGGCTATGAATTTTCTGAGGAGAAGATCGTTTTAAGTTTTTCCCTATATTAGTCTATGCAAATCATGCAAATCTCCATATACAAACTTTCAACCATGGGGTGAGGCTCAATTTGACCCGATGGTCTCTGTTTGAACAACTTAATAGAGGACCATAGGCTTATGCTATAAACAAAATATTAGACCTCTAGCTCATGTAGTTTCAGAGAAGAATATTTTTAAAATTGTTCCTATTAAGTTTTTTTAAATGGTGACCGCGGGGGGTGGGGAAAAATTTGATCGCAGAGTCACCATCTGAACAAATTTTGTAGAGGACAATAGTAAAATAGTATAATTCTAGCTCATGTAGTTTCAGAGAGAAATATTTTTAAATCTGCGACTGATTTCGAAATATTTTCCTACATAACTCTATGTAAAACTGTGACCCCTGGGGCGGGACCAAAATTTACCCCAGGTTCACCATTTGAACTAACTTGGTAGAGGACCATAGGCTTATGTTACATGCAAAATATTATACTTCTAGCGCTTGTCATCATTTGAAACAAACTTGATAGAGCTGATGCTACACGTAATATATGAGAGCTCTGTGCCTTGTGGTTTCGGAGAAGATTATTCAAATTTTTCCTAATATGTCTTTGCAAAACATGCAAATTCTCTATATAACAAGAGTTGCACGCAACATGATGTCTCCTAAAGAAACATGTCCATCATACATGTTTCAAGCAATCTTCATCTTGACAAAATTGTGGGTTTAATAGTAATTGTTAATGAAGTCAAGCAAGACTGTCAGCACATCGCAGGGTAGCATTCATAGTTTTCCATAAATGAAGCTAAATGTAGTATTATTGGATGGACAAGCATTACCATTCTATAGACTGGATTTTGTTTTTGAAAACCTGCAGACTACACTTGTATGGTAGTTAATTGAACTTTAAAACGTTATTCAATTTTAAAATACTTTTGTTAATATAGTTATGCAATAAACAGAAATATGAAAGCAAATGCAAATTCGTACAAATGGTTTAATGTTTATTATTTTAGTGTTTTTTTTCTTTAGTCAAAAATGTGTGGTTTATTTCAACTTCCCTGTACTTGACATATATTGTATATAATGGATTATTTGGGCCTATAGGCATGTTTACATGTGTACATTTCACTATATACCAGACTGTTACTTGGCAACTTTAATTACAGTGTCCCTTTAAAAAGAGTATTTCCACCGTTATAATTACAGATACCACACACACAGCTTGTCAACCAGTTTTTTTCTCTCAACAACTTGACACTTTAATCTAAAGTTCATTATCTGGCATGTTACAATTGTATCAAGATAGTATTTAAAGGGACACATGGCAATCTTGAAGTGTTTATCAAGCATTGAAATTATTGTTTCGATTTATATATCCATTATCATTTTCACTTTAAACCAACTTGAAAATATGTATCTCTAAGTGTTTAAGTATTGAAAATACGGTCTGGTCCAGCACTTTCTATGACAGAGGTCACAGGTCAAGGTCACAATGACCTTATTTTGGTACGCGACATACCGCTATCCCAAGATGTATTCACATACCAAGTTTGGAATCTCTTAAGTGTTATAGTATTGAAAATACGGTCCGGACAAGAATTTTCTATGAAAGAGGTCACAGGTCAAAGTCAAGGTCATAGTGACCTTATTTTTCTACGTGACACACCGCTATCCCAAGATGTATCCACATCCCAAGTTTGGTATCTCTAAGTGTTATAGTATTGAAAATACGGTCCGGACATGCACTTTCTATGACAGAGGTCACAGGTCAAGGTCACAATGACCTTATTTTGGTACGCGACACACCGCTATCCCAAGATGTATTCACATACCAAGTTTGGTATCTCTTAAGTGTTATAGTATTGAAAATACGGTCCGGACAAGCATTTTCTATGACAGAGGTCACAGGTCAAGGTCAAGGTCACAATGACCTCATTTTGGTACGCGACACACCGCTATCCCAAGATGTATTCATATACCAAGTTTGGTATCTCTAAGTGTTATAGTATTGAAACGATCCGGACAAGCATTTTCTATGACAGAGGTCAAGGTCACAATGACCTTATTTTGGTACGTGACACACCGCTATCCCAAGATGTATTCACACACCAAGTTTGGTATCTCTAAGTGTTATAGTATTGAAAAAACGGTCCGGAAAAGCATTTTCTATGACAGAGGTCACAGGTCAAGGTCAAGGTCACAATGACCTTATTTTGGTACGCGACACACCGCTATCCCAAGATGTGTTCATATACCAAGTTTGGTATCTCTAAGTGTTATAGTATTGAAACGATCCGGACAAGCATTTTCTATGACAGAGGTCAAGGTCACAATGACCTTATTTTGGTACGCGACACACCACTATCCCAAGATGTATCCACATACCAAGTTTGGTATCTCAGTCTTATAGTATTGAAAATATGGCCCGGACAAGCATTTTCGGAACATTTTCTATGACAGAGGTAACAGGTCAAGGTCACTGTGACCTTATTTTGGTACGCGACACACCGCTATCCCAAGATGTATCCACATACCAAGTTTGGTATCTCAAATACAATATAGTATTGAAAATATGGCCCGGACAAGCATTTCGGTAGGACGGACGGAAGGACAGGGTGCAAACCTATAGTCCCCCCCGTGGGACCGGTGGGGGACTAAAACTGAAACTGAATGCCCTATCGTCTTAACAAGGCAAAATATAGAATTTTTAACTAAATCAAGAGCCATAACTCCGCTGTTACTGGTCCGAGATGGATGGTTTTAGAACTTGTCCAAGCTTTCATTGATATTAACAATCTGATAAAGTTTGGTATAGATCAGATGAACAATGAAGCCCCTATCGTCTTAACGAGGCAAAATATAGCATTTTGAACTAAATCAAGGGCCATAACTCCTCCGATATGAATGGTTTTCTAACTTGTCCGAGCTTTCATTGATATTAACAATCTGATAAAGTTTGGTAAAGATCGGATGAACAATGAAGCCCCTATTGTTTTAACAAGGTAAAATATAGCATTTTTAAGAGCCATAACTCCGCTGTTACTGGTCCGATTTGGCTGGTTTTCGAACTTGTCCGAGCTTTCATTGACATTAACAATCTGGTAAACGAGACAAAAGATAATTGAATTTAATTAGGGTTTTAAGGCGCACCAACACATGAAAAGGTTATATGGCACCTAACAGGCATGCCAGGCTCATCTTCCATGTACATCGAGATAAAATATGGAAAATGGGCCTTGAACCTTCTCACCCTGAACTGCAGAGTTGCTGCAAATTCTATCGTAAAAACTCCATTTACGATGGAGCCATGTTTATTGTTTTTCTGCCACTGCTCTTTTGATGTGAGCGAGATGGCACCTGAAACAATGCTGGGATCATGATGAAGACCTTTAATGAACATGAACAAAAAATGATAAAATGAACATGAATTTGGGGGGATTCTACCCCTCTGCCTACCCCTCCAAAGGGATCTGCAGTGGTCCTATTCTTTGCCCCATGACCAAACGGGGCACCCGGGAACCACACAGGACGACAAAAGATAACGACGGACTGACGACGAACGGACGACGGACAACTCGGCATCCCATAAGCTCTGCTGGCCTTTGGCCAGTAGAGCTAATGAAGGCCCTATTTATTAACTAAATCAAGAGCCATAACTCTGCTGTTACTGGTCCGATCTGGCTGGTTTTCGAACTTGACCGAGCTTTCATTGATATTAACAATCTCTTAAAGTTTGGTAAAGATCAGGCATTAAATTCACCAACCATTTTGGAGAATATTCTTAGACTTAAGCCCAAGTATGCAAATTTCAATCACAAATATCTCTATAAGTTTCAAGTATAAACATTCATTTCAAGCTGCTATGTGTAACTACGATAAATACTAATAAATAGCAACTTCATAAGATTGTTTATCTTTGAAGTTCACGGAAATATTTGTGAACAAAATTTGAGTACTTGAGTTCAAGTCTAAGAATAGTTTGAAGAATGGTTGGTGAATTCCAGGCCAGATGAAAAATAAAGGCCCTATTGTCTTAACGAGGCAAAATATAGCATTTTTAACTAAATCAAGGGCCATAACTCTGCTGTTACTGGTCCGATCTGGCTGGTTTTCAAACTAAGCCAGTAGAGCTAATAAAAAAAAAAAATGGAAAAAAATGATTTTTTTTTTTTGAAAAATATATAAATGAAAAAAAATAACAAATTGAAAAAAATAATATTAATAATAATAAAGAAGAAAGTCAGCAAATCTGGAAAAGTTTGGTAAAGATCAGACGGAAAATGAAGGCCCTATTGTCTTAACGAGGCAAAATATAGCATTTTTAACTAAATCAAGGGTCATAACTCCGCTGCTACTGGTCTGATATGGCTGGTTTTCGAACTTGTCCAAGCTTTCATTGATATTAACAATCTATTAAAGTTTGGTAAAGATAAAATGAACAAGAGGCCCAAGAGGGCCTGTGGACGCTCTACTGGCTCTAGATAAAGTTTATGTATAAGGGGCCATAACTCTTTCAAATATCGTTCAACGAGAACATGGTGATGATATACGCAACTAGGCTTGGTACTGATTGTCCCCGACAAGTTTCGTTGAAATCCAGCCAGAGGTTCAGGAGAACTAGTCTGTACAAAGTTAGTGTATTAAAACCTTTAAGGGGTCATAACTCTGCCAAAATTCATTCAACCACAACACAGCAACGACAGGTGCAACTAGGCTTGGTACTGATCATCCCCATCAAGATTCGTTGAAATCCAGCAAGGAGTTCAGAAGAGACTAATCTGGACAACGTTTTGACTATTAAAACCTTTAAAGGGCCATAACTCTGCCAAAAAAAATTCAACACGAATATGGCGAAGATATGCACAACTAGGCTTGATACTGATCATCCTTGTCAAGTTTCGTTAAAATCCAGTCAGGGGTTCAGGAGAACTAGCCCGGAAAATGTTTGTGTATCAAAAAACTTTAAAGGGCCATAACTCCACCAAAAATGTGTTAACCGGAATGCCACAATGATATGCACAACTATGCTTGCTGCTGATCATCCCTGTAAAGTTTCGTTGCAATGTGGGGAGTCGTTCAGGAGAACTAGTCCAGACAAAGTTTGTGTATTAAAACCTTTAAGGGGTCATAACTCTGCCAAAATTCATTCAACCACAACACAGCAACGACAGGTGCAACTAGGCTTGGTACTGATCATCCCCATTAAGATTCGTTGAAATCAAGCAAGGAGTTCAGAAGAGACTAATCTGGACAACGTTTTGGCTATTAAAACCTTTAAAGGGCCATAACTCTGCCAAAAATAATTCAACACGAATATGGCGACGATATGCACAACTAGGCTTGATACTGATCATCCTTGTCAAGTTAAGTTAAAATCCAGTCAGGGGTTCAGGAGAACTAGCCTGGAAAATGTTTGTGTATCAAAATACTTTAAACGGCCATAACTCCACCAAAAATGGGTTAACCGGAATGTCACAACGATATGCACAACTATGCTTGCTGCTGATCATCCCTGTAAAGTTTCGTTGAAATGTGGGGAGTCATTCAGGAGAACTAGTCCAGACAAAGTTTGTGTATTAAAACCTTTAAAGGGACATAACTCTGTCAAAAATCATTCAACCGAAACATGGCAATGATTTGCACAACTACACCTGATACTGATCATCCTTGTCAAGTTTCGTTAAAACCCAGCCAGGGGTTCAGGAGAACTGGTCCTGACAAAGTTTGTGTATTAAAACCTTTAAAGGGACTCCACCAAAATCATTCAACCGGAACACGGTGACGATATGTACAACTAGGCTTGGTACTGATCATCCTTGAAAAGTTTCACTGAAATCTGGCCAAATGAAGGCCCTTTCTTCTTAATGAGACCAAAACATAGCATATTTCAGAAAATCCGATGTAAATGGTCCAATCTGGCTGGTTTTGAAACTTGTTGGAGGAGCTTTCATTGATAGTAACAATCTGGTAAAGTTTGGTAAAGATCGGACGAAAAATCAAGGCCCTATCGTAATATACCCTTTTTCAACTAAATCAAGGGCCATAACTCCACTGTTGCTGGTCCGATCTGGCTGGTTTTCGAACTTGTCCAAACTTTCATTGATATTAACAATCTGGTAATGTTTGGTAAAGATCAGATGAAAAATGAAGACCCTATCGTCTTAACGAGGCAAAATATAGCCTTTTTAACTAAATCAAGGGCCATAACTCCGCTGCTACCAGTCCAATCTGGCTGGTTTTTGAACTTATCCGAGCTTTAATTGATAATAACAAGATGGTAAAGTTTGGTAAAGATCGGATGAAAAATGAAGGTCCTATCGTCTTAATGAGGCAAAATATAGAATTTTTAACTAATTCAAGGGCTATAACTCTGCTGTTGCTGGTCCGAACTGGCTGGTTTTCGAAATTGTCCAAGCATTCATTGATAGTAACAATCTGGTACAGTTTGGTAAAGATCGGAGGAAAAATGAAGGCCCTATCGTCTTAACAAGGCAAAATATAGCATGTTTAACTAAACCAAGGGCCATAACTCCGCTGTTATTGGTCCGATCTGGCTGGTTTTTGAACTTGTCCGAGCTCTCATTGATATTAACAATCTGGTTTAGTATGGTAACAATCGGATGAAAAATAAAGGCCCTATCGTCTTAACGAGGCAACATATAGCATTTTTAACTAAGCCAAGGGCCATAACTCCGCTGTTACTGGTTCGATCTGGCTGGTTTTCGAACTTGTCCGAGCTTTCATTGATAGTAACAATCTGGTAAAGTTTGGTAAAGATCGGATGAAAAATGAAGGCCCTATCGTAGTATTAACGAGGCAAAATATAGCATATTTAAAGGGTCCTCCAAATTGAAAAATAAAGTGATTTTAAATGAAAGCTTATTATAATAGAATGTCAATGTCATCGTCCGTTTTCTCAAAAACCGTTGATAAAAGCAAGTTTTATAGGTATGAAGTTTACCTGTACATAAAAAAAACTGGTGCGCGGCCGATCTTCGGAAAATGACGTCATAAGGGGTTGACCAATCACATCTTCCGTACAAATTACCTAATTTACATAACCAATTATGGCGCGTATCTATGTGTAAACAAATCCTTACTCTTGTTGGATGTTCATTTTTCTCATATAACCTAAGTGTTTTAAACCCTGGAATGTTGATGTGTTCGTGTCTTCATCATGGGTGAAAAGGTGCTCATTAAGCTTTTGTAGAAAAAGTAAACAGGAAGGCAGTGTAAGTCTCCACACATTTCCATGTGGCCGTCATCTAACTAAATGGATTGAACTTGTTTTGCAAAACGGTGTGAAATGGAATTTTTCAGTGCACTCTTGCGTATGTTCGGACCATTTTATTGAGAAAGATATGTAACGAAAAAGAGATTACCGTATTTACTCTATCAGTTTGGACGGGATAAAATAAAAAAACAAGAGGTCAATGACCTTAAAGCTCTACTGATTGATTTTGATTTCAGGAAGTAGTCGCTACAAACTTGTTTTTTGAAAATTTATTTTTAGCCGTGGCGGCCATCTTGAATTTCCGGCCGACCTGATATTTTGCTAGGATCAATTAGACATCAAGAGCAACATTCCTGTGAAGTTCATGAAAATCCGTCAAGTAGTTTCAGAGGAGAAGTCGCTACAAGTTTTCATTATATAATTATATGTAAACAAAGATGGCCGCTGACAGCCATGTTTAACATCTAATCAAAATGATTTTTGACAAGGACCAACATCATGTAATGCTGATCATTTTAGAAAAAGTCTCATATCAATATCACTTATAGTTTTCAAGAAGTAGTCGCTACAAACTTGCATTTTGAAAATCTATTTTTAGCCATGGCGGCCATCTTGAATTTCCGGCCGACCTGAAATTTTGCTAGGATCAATTAGACATCAAGAGCAACATTTCTGTGAAGTTTCATGAAAATCCGTCAAGTAGTTTCAGAGGAGTAGTCGTTACAAGTTTTCATTATATAACTCTATGTAAACAAAGATGGCCACTGGCAGCCATGTTTAATGTCGAATCAAAATAACGTTCGACTCGGATAACCATCATGTCATGTCATGCTGATCATTTTAGAAAAAATCCCATATCAATATCACTTATAGTTTTCAAGAAGTAGTCCCTACAAACTTGTATTTTGAAAATCTATTTTTAGCCATGCAGCCATCTTGAATTTCCGGCCGACCTGAAATTTTGCTAGGATCAATTAGACATCAAGAGCAACATTTCTGTGAAGTTTCATGAAAATCCGTCAAGTAGTTTCAGAGGAGTAGTCGCTACAAGTTTTCATTATATAACTCTATGTAAACAAAGATGGCCACTGGCAGCCATGTTTAATGTCGAATCAAAATAATGTTCGACTCGGATAACCATCATGTCATGCTGATCATTTTAGAAAAAGTCCCATATCAATATCACTTATAGTTTTCAAGAAGTAGTCGCTACAAACTTATTTTTTAAAAATCTATTTTTAACTGTGGCAGCCATCTTGAATTTCTGGCCGATCTGAAATTTTGCTAGGATCAATTAGACATTAAGAGCAACATTCCTGTAAAGTTTCATGAAAATCCGCCAAGTAGTTTCAGAGAAGTAGTCGCTACAAGTTTTTACTATATAACTCTATGTAAACAAAGATGGCCGCTGGCAGCCACGTTTAACGTCGAATCAAAACGACTTTTGATAAGGACCAACATCATGTCATGCTGATCATTTTAGAAAAAGTCCCATATCAATATCACTTATAGTTTTCAAGAAGTAGTCGCTACAAACTTGTATTTTGAAAATTTATTTTTAGCCGTGGCGGCCATCTTGAATTTCCGGCCGACCTGAAATTTTGCTAGGATCATTTAGACATCAAGAGCAACATTCCTGTGAAGTTTCATGAAAATCCGTCAAGTAGTTTCAGACGAGTAGTCGCTACAAGTTTTCATTATATAACTCTATGTAAACAAAGATGGCCGCTGGCAGCCATGTTTAACGTCAAATCAAAACGATTTTCGACAAGGACCAACATCATGTCATGCTGATCATTTTAGAAAAAGTCCCGTATCAATATCACTTACAGTTTTCAAGAAGTAGTCGCTACAAACTTGAATTTAAAAAATCTATTTTTAGCTTTGGCGGCCATCTTGGATTTCACATCAACATGAATTTTTGCTAGGATCAACTAGACTTCATGGGCAACATTTCTGTAAAGTTTTATGAATATCCATCCAGTAGTTTCAGAGGAGTAGTCGCTACAAATAAAAGTTAACGGACAGACGGACGGACGGACGGACGACGGACGTCGCACCACGGCATAAGCTCTGCTGATCTCTGATCAGTAAAGCTAAAAATTGGTGTCCGGAAATATAACTTTCCAAAATTAATTCATATTTGCTAATGTCCGAATATTTTGAGAGGGAACGGTAAATTAACATTCTACAGTAAGTATTTTTGATTGTGATGTTCGGGGAAATCTCACCTTCGTTGTTTACGGTAATTACGAAAACCCATCCATTAATTATCACTTATTGGTAATTATTCGGCTATTCTATAAACTGTCTAAAATTACGGTACTCAACTTGGGCAAACTGTAAAACCTGTGAAATCAGTACACCGAGACACACTTTACACGCGGGTAGAGTTAGTTATGCGGTGAGTGAGCGGTACACTGTTTGATCTGTGGAACTGTCACGTTCTAGTCACAAGTGTAGGTATATGCTGGCTAGTGCGGACTGTGTAATAGTATACTGTGCTATATGCGATTCAATCCACAACAGTGAACTAATAAAAAATGTGTAAACAATGAACTAATGAACAATTACGACATTTAGTTTCTTATATTAAATTATTATATTTTGTTTGAAATGTAGCAATGAACTTTATTGAATAATGAGACAATGCAATTTTTAAACATGTTGATTATTTTATTACAAAATAAAAACATATAAGGTATCGCAGAAAATAAATTAAAATTATAAAATAGTCGTGTTCTTTGTCCATTTAATTGCACCATCATGTTATTCCTCAAATCGAAGCTAAAAAACAAAGCATGCCATGCTTATAGTATGAAATAAAAAATAGTAGTTGTACAGACACCAAATCGCACAGCACTTTACCTGTGTGAGCGAGTCCGTTTTTTTTTGCTGATAATGAAATGGCCCACTAGCTACTACAGCGACAACACAAAACAACCCGTAACACCTACATTGGAATGGTTTTACCTGGTTTAAACAATTGTTTCAACACGCGCCTGACCGATTACACAGAATTTATATGGATGTATGTTTATAGCATGGGTCAGTAATAATGTAACTGTTTCAAAATGGCTCGTTAATAACAGTAAAAAATCACAATCAAAAACTTTTTATTTAATTGCATCAAACAAGTTACAATTAAATTCATTGAAGTATATTCTGCTGCCTCTGTTGGTAATTATCGAGATGCAATCAGCAATTAGAAGAAGTCGTTGATCGTAATTTTAACTCGTCATTTTCGGCGAATAGTTCATCTTTTCCCGCTGTCCGAATGTATAAAACCATCAAAACTATTGAAATAAGATTAATTTCTTAATATGTCGGAACACTAGTTTTATTACATCCTTCAATTAATTAGGTGTCTGGAATTAATGAGTGTCCGGACTCATTGAGTAAATACGGTAGGTATCGAAAACTTAAAACCAATGCTGAAACCTGACGCAATTCCCCGATTCTCCGATTTGCAGACCCACAGACGGAGACACAGTCACAGGATGAAGACATTGAAGAATCCAATACCATGAGTTTATTTGTATTATTCGTTTATTGTTTTCATTTATGCATTATACGCTCAAAATTAAAGTGGATGGGGAAAACAAAATGTGTTCAACATTTTCCACTTCCCTCGCATTGTTTACTTCGTTTGTGTCCGCCATTTTCGTTTCTAATGAACCATGGGTAATGCGTGACGTCAACAGGGGTTTTCCATTCGGCTGTTTCCGTGAAACCTCAGTTACGTTTCCGTGACAGGTGTGTATTAGGGGCAAATGTGCCGTATGGATTCGTGATTTACCGACGAACGATTAGGTTTACGATGTTGACCGAAGTATTTTTAGAAACTGCTAATCATTATCTTTGTAATACAAAGGGAAGTTATTTCAATTTGGAGGACCCTTTAACTAAATCAAGGGCCATAACTCCGATGTTACTGGTCCGATCTGCATGGTTTTCAAACTTGTCTGAGCTTTCATTTATATTAACAATCTGGTAAAGTTTAGTAAAGATCGGACGAAAAATCAAGGCCCTATCGTAATATACCCTTTTTCAACTAAATCAAGGGCCATAACTCCACTGTTGCTGGTCCGATCTGGCTGGTTTTCGAACTGAAAACCATGCAGATCGGACCAGTAACAGCGGAGTTATGGCCCTTGATTTAGTTAAATATGCTATATTTTGCCTCGTTAATCAAGGGCCATAACTCTGCTGTTAGTGGTCAGATCTGGCTGGTTTTCGAACTTGTCCGAGCTTTCATTAATATTAACAATCCCTATTGTCTTAACAAGACAAAAGTTAACGACGGACAACGGACGGACGACGGACAACTCGCCATCCCATAAAATCAAATTGCCATGTGTCCCTTTAAGAGAATAATACAGATTGCATGAAGTTAATAAATAAGTTGAACAAGAGACAGATTTGTTATTTGTTTTATTTCCAGAATCAAGTCTAAAGAAATTAATGCACTTTAACCAAAAAAGGGGGCAACATAGCTATGTGTAACAATTGACAAAAGCAACACAGAAATATGAAGATTTTTTAATAATAATCGAGTTTTCAGTTGGGGAGTGGGGAAGCTATGTAAAAATTGACCAAAACAACACATAAATATGTAAAAAAATAAAAAAATATTCCAGTTTCGAGTGTGGAGGGAGGGGAGGCGGGGGATGGGGCGTGGAGTGGGCAACATGTGTCAGAATTGACAAAAACAACACAGAAATATGTAAAAAAAATATTCCAGTTTCGAGTGGGGGGGTGAAGAGCGCGGCGGGGGATGGGGGGAGGGGGCAACATATGTGTGCAAGGAGCTATGTGTAAGAATTGACCAAAACAACACAGAATATGTAAAAAAAAAACATTCCAGTTTCATGGTGTGGGGGGAGTGCTTGCAACATAGCTGTGTAAAAATTGACCAAAACAACACAAAAATAGGTAAAAAAAAAAAAGGAGTTTCAAGTGGGGTGGGAGAGGTGGGGGGGGGGGGGGGGGGGGGGGGGCAACATTTATGTATAAGAAGCTATGTGTAAGAATTTACTAAAACAACCCAGAAATATGTAAAAAAAAAAAAAAATGCTATAAGAAATCCCAAACCAGAATTATAGATATATACATGCTTACATGCAAACCTAGATCTGCCTTTATTGCACATTTTATGGGCCATCACAATTTGGGTTCCATGGGAGCCCAGAATTTGCAGAATTCAAAATTACTTAGGCAAACCTTTACAACATACTAGAAGGAAACCAATTCCCTAATTTAGTTCAGCTAGGTCAAGAAATCAGGCAATCAATGATGGGTGATGTACAGTGACATAAAGTCATCAGTTGTTATGTGTACATGAAGTTTGGGAACAATCAGTTCGAAAATGTTTGAGGAAAATTGTATTAACAGGCCATTATACAATATTAAAGTCAAACAAAAAGGCCATAATTCTAAACTAAATTAGGCAATCAACGATGAGTGATGTACATAAGGTCATCAGTTGTTATGTGGATATTAAGTTTGGAAACAATCAATTAAAAAATGTTTGAGAAAAAAATGTGTTATACAATATTAGAGTGGGAAATTCTAAGTCAAACAAAGGGCCATAATTCTGTAATAAATTAAGCCAATCAATGATGGGTGATGTAGAGGGACATAAGGTCATCAATTGTTATGTGTACATGAAGTCTGGGAACAATCAATTTGAAAATGTTTGAGAAAAAATGTATTAACAAAGGGCCATAATTCTAAAATAATTCTAAAATAAATTTGGCAATCAAAACTCTCATAGTAATGCCTTAGCCTGCAAACATCATGAAAGCCATTAGTACAAGTTGTAACATATACTTGTATTTTTTATGCATAAAACCATAAACTTTACATGTATACTATTGTAGCTCACGTATAATTGGATAATTAAATACTTGTCACAAAGTTTCCCAACAATTATGATGTTTTTCACAGGGAATATTACTGGTCAAATGAAGAAGCACTGCTCCGCATTGTCGATACAATTTTGACACCCTATATAAGTGACATGCGTGACAAACTTACTCATTACTGTATGAGAGCTGTAACATAATGATGTAATTTTATCCTAAATATGCCACCTGTCATTCACCAAGGTCAATATCAAAACTAGAACTATCACCAAAGGTGATGAATACCCGGGCTTTTTTTATTTAGCCAACGAGAATGGATATAAGGTCATCAGTTATTACGTGTATATGAAGTTTGAGGAATCAGTTGTTATGTGTATATGAATTTTGGGAACAACCCATTCAAAACTGTTTGAGAAATGCAAGTAGTCAAAACGCTTTCAAAAATCATTCAACCGGAACACGGTGATGACATACGCAACTGGGCTTGGTACTGATAATCCCTGGCAAGTTTCGTTGAATCTAGCCAGAAGTTCAGGAGAACTAGTCTGTACAAAGTCAAGTGTATTAAAACCTCTAACTCTGCCAAAATTCATTCAACCAGAACATGGCAATGAAAAGTGCAACTAGGCTTGGTACTGATCATCCCCGCCAGGATTCACTGAAATCCGGCAAGGAGTTCAGAGGAGACTAATCTGGACAAAGGTTGTGTATTAAACCTTTAAAGGGCCATAACTCTGCCAAAAATCATTCAACCGGAATATGGCAATGATATGCACAACTAGGCTTGAGTAAAGTTTCGTTGAAATCCAGCCAGGGGTTCAGGAGAACTAGCCTGGAAAAAGTGTGTGCATAAAAAACCTTTGAAGGGCCATAACTCCACCAAAAATAAGTAAACCGCAATGCGACAAAGATATGCACAGCTAGGCTTGGTGCTGATCATCCCGGCAAAGTTTCATTGAAATCTGGCAAGGGGTTCAGGAGGACTAGTCCAGACAAAATTTGTGTATTAAAACCTTTAAAGGGCCATAACTCGGCCAAAAATCATTCAACCGGAACATGGCGATGATTTGCACAACTAGACCTGGAACTGATCATCCCTAAAAAGTTTCATTTAAATCTGGCCAGGAGTTCAGGAGAACTAGTCAGGACAGTTTGTGTATCAAAACCATTAAAGGGCCATAACTCTGCCACAATCATTCAACCGCAACACGGTGACGATATGTACAACTAGGCTTGGTACTGATCATCCCTGAAAAGTTTCTCTGAAATCCGGCCAAATGAAGGCCCAATCATCTTAAAGAGACCAAAATATAGCTTATTTCAGAAAATCAAGGGCCATAACTCAGGTGTAAATGGTCCGATCTTGCTGGTTTTCGAACTTGTCCGAGCTTTCATTGATATTAACAATCTGTTAAAGCTTGGTAAAGATCGGATGAAAAATGAAGGCCCTATCGTCTTAACGAGAAAAAGTTACGAACGACGACGGACGACGGACAACGGACAACTCGCCATCCCATAAGCTCTGCTGGCCTTCAGAGCTAAAAATGAGTTTTACTATTCTTTATGTAACGTTTTTTTTTGCAAACAAAGTTAAGTAATTGGCAATATGAAACAATACATTGGATTTATTATGATAGTATACTATTCGCTAACTGTTTTCCCCAAGTAGTCTGCAGGACTACCAACTTTCAAAATCAAGTAATCCTGCACAGATTTTGGTAGTCCGGCTATTTTTTAAAATATAAACCTCAGGATAAAGGGGTTTAAACTAAACAAAATGTAAGTAACGAAGTGGACATAAACCAAAAACACTCCAAAAACACGCATTCTATCCCAGTATTCAGTAAGTCACACATCTGCCTGTTGGCCTTACTCTGCAAGGTCTGGAAGTCTTTTGAAGTCAGATAAATCCAGGATCCACATCTTCCTGATCATTCCAAACAGCCCGTAACAACTTAAAATGCTCACAGACACACCTTAGACCTTGTTATTTTATGTTTTTCATCATTATACATGAATGAGCCATTTAATTGAAACACCATTTTCTTTTAGGTCAGATACAGTAAACACTATTGTTTTGGGGCTTCTGATTGGTTGAAAAAGTATAGGGTCTATTAGGGCATATAGTCAGATTGTAAGATAGATTCTGATAATATTAGAATAAATTAACCAAATCATAACAAATCCTCATAAAACATCAGAATATTAAATTTTCATAATAAAACAGGTTTATTTAGGATAGTTTTGATTGAAATTTTGCAATTTTATTGATAAAATACTGCCATTCTTGGGATCACCAAAAGGCTATGGGAAATCCAATAATGGTATATGACCATTTCAGTCGAACAATTCGTCCCCCGTCTTTTTTGTTTTTCACCATCTACTCTGTGATTTTTAATTGTAAAATTAATGCCTTATTTAAATTAGAAAGCTCTCTCAGGGATATAGACTGTTGCAAAACAGGGGTTTTGGAAATATACTTTCCCAGCCTCAGGGCAAGTTTATTTTCAAAAGGCAATTGCCTTGCCCAAAAACTCACTTGACCCACATTTAAGTCCACATGGTCTTATTTTTGAATGTTTATGCGGTAGTGTAAGGCCTGTACATGTATATCAATTAAACATATTCAGAACTAAACAAATATATTTTCGGTCCTTTCTTTCCTTGCCATTTGCGTTCTTTTTGGAATCGCGAAAAACGGTGACATATGAAAAAAGAAGCATATCGCTAAGTTTTGCAACGCTTTTTGGGAAAGATGCACATCCATATACGTTAATTTCATACTTTATCAATGAAATACACCGAATACCTCATCAAATCGCGTTAATGAGTGCTTCGAGTGTATTAAAATGTTCGCATTTTTCTCGCAAAACAATCCAGGTCCGTGCTTTGTTATGATTTAAGGTTGTCGTAAAAAAACGTGTAAATTTATGAATTGTTTTGGTATTTGATTGGTCAAAAGTCCATATGACCTAGATATATTTCGGCAAGGTGATGCTTGAAAGGTCACCGACTTGATTGCCCACTACCCCAGAAGCGAGAATGTTGTTATTTGGGGAGGTGATAAGTCGAAACTAGTTTTGAGGACGAAACATCCGTGATACTGATGCAATTAACTCTTCCAAGTACCCTTCTCATATTCACAATGGGTAGCAGTAATGAGCAAGCGCTGGGACTCGGCTTTGTAGATTGACATTTATACCGGAAACCAGATATGTCTGTGAAATGTACATAGCAACATCTTGTTTTTGCCACAAAAAACATTGGATAGGAGATTTAACAAACTTCGGTGAAAAAGTATAATAAAGTTGTTTCATTTGTTATGTTTTATTACTAAGCTGACAATTACGTCTATTTGTTTTTGTCAAAAGTAGGTAGTCCACGGGACTACTCAGCTTGGAGGTCTTAGTAGTCTGAGGCAAATTCTGGTGGTCTCGGACTACCGTTAGTGTCGAACCCTGCTAAGGGACTTGGTGTACCAATACTTACAGAGATATTCATCTACAAGCGTTCATGATTGATCAACATGAAACATGCTTGCTGCTATAAAGGTTCACGAAAGTCAAACATCACCCCCACACCCCCAACCACCCAAAGGTTTAAAGTAAATACTACCTCAGGGAAGTCCATACTGATGGCGTAGTGGTGCCATTGTCCATCATTCACCTCTTTTAAATTATACCGCCACTCTGCAGGCTTGAATACCTCCGCATCCTTCGCATCTTGACTCTCACGGCGCAGCAAAAAGATAAGCCGTGTGTTGTGAATGTACAGGGCATAGTGGTGACGATTCATACCTGAAGGTTGTAGATGTACATGGTTGGCATAACTAGTTCAGCAAAGATTTGTAAGCACTTTCTTTATAGAATATATTGAGAATATTTCAACAAAAGGCCAAAGAGTGGAAACCAACAATTATACCTTAAATGTACTTTTAACGCTACATTGCAGGACATACAGTAAAAGTCGCTTGTAGCGAACTCGGTTATAGCGAATACTCGGTTATAGCGACGTTTTTTCTATTCCCCGGCCAGCTCCTTCTTTGCGTCATATAAAATATTACGAATATAGCAAACTTGAATATAGCGAATATAGTGAAGCAATTTTGCATTCCCCATTCGAAGAAATCAGCGTAAATTATCTTTTTTATAGCATATCAGCCATTCTTGTTGACAATTTTTTTTTTTATTCTGACAATAACTTCTGCATATTTTCTTGTGTTTTTTCCGGTATCAAACGTAAAGTCCGGAGAAATGCGAGTTTCCACGACTTTATCAAAGGCATATTTATTTACCTGTGAAGGTATTATTATGAAGTGATATTTGCAATATAATTAAATGGTTTTAACAACAGGTTGTTTCACAGATTGATATAATTTCTAAAACATGAGCATCTATCAAGTACAAATACTTAATTATATTCAGTTCATGGTAAGAATACATTTTAAGAAAAATAAATTGCACATTGTCATATTGCATAATTATAGTCTCAAATGGATATGAACCTTAAAACACTAAAGGCGATGTCGCTGGAGACCATGCAAAATATGAAATTAAAAAAGCCGTTGAACATTCTTTAACAAAAAGACAACAATATACAGCTTCTGCCACGCGGATTACGACTAATCACACTCAACGCAAGGATTTTATCTCACCGCAGACACACTGATTTTGTCCCCACGATCGGCGGACAGTTCACTCAACGCGGGGACAATAACTTTTGACCACCGCGACACAATCACCTTGATTCGTCAATTTAATGCATTATTATTCAACAACTATTAAAAAATCGAAGCAGAAGACCATTTTATTTTGTTTTCGAAAAATTCAAATGCCCGGATAATGTATTCACGATAGGCACCTTGGGGCGGAGTCAAAAATAATGTTGCTCTTGCAAGTTGTCATGATGTGGGGAAGTCGTACACTAAATTTGGTTGAATTACGCCTAGTCGTTCAGGAGGAGTTACGCAACATTAAAAACGGACGGACGGACGGACGGACGGACGGGAATACATGATCCCCACTTTTTCTTGAAAAAAGGTGGGGATAAAAAAATGTGACCTCAGGGTTGGAACCAAATTTGACCACAAGGTCTTGATTTAAACCAACTTCATAGAGGACCATAAGCTTATGGTACAAAATATTACAAAATATTAGACCTCTAGTTCATGTAGTTTCAGAGAAGATTAAAAAATATATCCTATATAACTCATATAAATCTATGACACCCAGAATGGGGCCAGATTTTACCCTAATGTCACCATTTAAGCAAAACTGGTAAAGGACCATAATCTTATGACCTTATGCTATATGCAATATGCAATATATGAGAGCCCTACACCTTGTGGTCTCAGAAGAAGATTTTTTTAATTTTTATGCCCCCGAAATCGGGGGCATATAGTAATCGCACCGTCCATCTGTCTGTCTGTCTGTGTGTCCGGATTCCGTCCGTCATTCCGCAGTCCGTGTCCGGACTGTACCTTCAAAACCCCTGCATGGATTTTTGATTAACTGGGCACAAGTGATCACCATAACAAGACGTCAAAGGTCAAGGTCACACATGAAGTTCATAGGTCAAAAACAGGTAAGCAAATCTGTGTCCGGACCGTAACGTCACAACCTCAGCAGGGATTTTTAAATAACTTGGCACAAGTGATCACCATAACAAGACGATGTGTCGCGCGCAAGGTCACACATGCAGTTCATAGGTCTTTAAACATGTATGCAATTTCGTGTCCGGACCGTAACGTCACAACCCCTGCAGGGATTTTTAAATATCTGGCACAAGTACTCACCATAACAAGACGATGTGTTGTGCGCAAACCCCAGGTCTTCAAGATCAAGGTCATACTTGGAGGTCAAAAGTCAAATTGTGTCAGGTCAATAACTCTGGCATTCATGGACGGATTTTCAAATAACTTGGCACAAGTGCTCACCACAACAAGACGATGTGTCACGCACAAAATCCAGGTCTGTGGCCACAAGGTCAAGGTCATACTAAGAGGTCAAAGGTCAAATCGTGTTCGGGCAATAACTTTTGCATGCCTGGACGGATTTTCAAATAACTTGGTACAAGTGCTCACCACAACCAAACGACATGTCGTGCACAAAATCCAGGTCCATGGCTCCAAGGTCAAGGTCATACTTACAGGTCAAAGGACACTTCAGGGGCATTTATCACTTACAGTGATATTTCTTGTCTTTATATAATTCTCTGTAAAACCTGTGACCATGGGGCGGGGCCATATTTGACCTCAGGGTCACCATTTGAATAAACTTGGCAGACGACCATAGGCTATGTAATATATGAGAGCTCTGTGCCTTGTGAGAAGATTTTTCCTTATGTAAGACAATGTAAAAGATGTGACCCCTGGGGTTTGGTTGAATTTGACACCTGCGGCAGGGCTAAATGTAATCCCAGGTCACCATTTAAACAAGCTTGGTAGATGACCATACGATTATAGTAAATGCAAAATATTAAACCACTGACTCTTCTAGTTTCAGAGAAGAAGACTCTTTTAATTTTTCCCTATGTAAGTCTATGCAAAACAAGTGACCCCTGGGGCGGGACCAAATGTGACCCCAGCGTCACCATTTGAACAAACTTGATAGAGGACCATAATCTTACAGTCAATGCAAAATATTAAACATCTGGCTCTTGTGTTTTCACTGAAGAAGATTTTTTTAAGTTTTTCCCTATATAAGTCTATGTAAAGCTGATGCTACACGTAATATATGAAAGCTCTGTGCTTTGTGGTTTCAGAGAAGAAGTTTTTATTAGGTTTTTTTCCTATGTAAGTCTATGAAAACATGCAAAATGCCCATATACAAATTTTGGACCCATGGGGCACAGCCATTTTGACGCCGCGGACTTCATTTGAAACAAGAAATGTCACAGTAAAGTGACGACTGCCCCCAAAGTGTCCTTGTTCCCGAAAATGTGGTCTTCAAGTTGAAGGTGTGATTTGGACAAAGCGAATTGAGGGAAATGAAAGTGAAATTTCTCTGAACTGTGCAAAGTTATTTAAAAATCCATGCAGGGGTTTTGAAGGTACAGTCCGGCAACGAACTGCGGAATGACGGACGGAATCCGGACAGACAGACAGACAGATGGACGATGTGATTACTATAATTAAAAAAAAAATTAAGAATTTAAAAAAGAAAAACAAAATTAAACAAGAGGTCACTGACCTTGAAGCTCTACTGATTGATTTTGATTTCAGGAAGTAGTCGCTACAAACTAGTTTTTTGAAAATGTATTTTTAGCTGTGGCGGCCATCTTGAATTTCCGGCCGACCTGAAATTTTGCTAGGATGAATAAGACATCAAGAGCAATATTCCTGTGAAGTTTCATGAAAATCCGTCAAGTAGTTTCAGAGGAAAAGTCGCTACAAGTTTTCATTATATAACTATGTAAACAAAGTTGGCCGCTGACAGCCATGTTTAACATCGAATCAAAACGATTTTTGACAAGGACTAACATCATGTCATGCTGATCATTTTAGAAAAAGTTCCATATCAATATCACTTATAGTTTTCAAGAAGTAGTCGCTACAAACTTGTATTTTGAAAATCTATTTTTAGCCATGGTAGTCATCTTGAATTTCCGGCCGAACTGAAATATTGCTAGGATCAATTAGACATTAAGAGCAACATTCCTGTGAAGTTTCATGAAAATCCGTCAAGTAGTTTCGGAGGAGTAGTCGCTACAAGTTTTCATCATATAACTCTATGTAAACAAAGATGGCCACTGGCAGCCATGTTTAACGTCGAATCAAAATAATGTTTGACTCTGATAACCATCATGTCATGCTGATCATTTTACAAAAAGTCCCATATCAATATCACTTATAGTTTCAAGACGTAGTCGCTACAAACTTCTTTTTTAAAAATCTATTTTTAGCTGTGGTGGCCATCTTGAATTTCTGGCCGATCTGAAATTTTGCTAGGATCAATTAGGCATTAAGAGCAACATTCCTGTAAAGTTTCATGAAAATCCGCAAAGTAGTTTCAAAGGAGTAGTCGCTACAAGTTTTTACTATATAACTCTTATGTAAACAAAGATGGCCGCTGGCAGCCATGTTTAACGTCGAATCAAAACGATTTTCGACAAGGACCAACATCATGTCATGCTGATCATTTTAGAAAAAGTCCCATATCAATATCACTTATAGTTTTCAAGAAGTAGTCGCTACAAACTTGTTTTTTAAAAACCTATTTTTAGATCTGGCGGCCATCTTGGATTTCACATCAACATGTATTTTTGCTAGGATCAACTAGACTTCATGGGCAACATTTCTGTAAAGTTTCATGAAAATCCATTCAGTAGTTTCAGAGGAGTAGTCGCTACAAAAAAAAGTTTACGGACAGACGGACGGACGGACGGACGGACGGACGGACAGACGGACGACGGACGCCGCACCACGGCATAAGCTCTGCTGATCTCTGATCAGTAGAACTAAAAATGAAGGCCCTATCGTCATAACATGGCGAAATATAGCATTTTTAACTAAATCAAGGGCCATAACTCCGCTGTTACTGGTCCGATTTGGCTGGTTTTCAAACTAGTCCGAGCTTTCATTGACATTAATAATCTGGTAAAGTTTGGTAAACATCAGATGATGAACAAGAGGCCCAAGAGGGCCTGTGGACGCTCTACTGGCTAAAGATAAAGTTTATGTATAAGGGGCCATGTAACTCTTTCAAATATTGTTCAACCAGAACATGATGATATACGCAACTAGGCTTGAAACTGATTGTCCCTGACAAGTTTCATTGAAATCCAGCCAGAGGTTCAGGAGAACTAGTCTGTACAAAGTTAGTATATTAAAACCTTGAAGGGGTCATAACTCTGCCAAAATTCATTCAACCAGAACACGGCAATGATAGGTGCAACTAGGCTTGGTACTGATCATCCCCAGTGTTCAATCTAGGCTGCGCCATTGTGCCATTGACCCCTTTGCGATCGAAATGGCGCAATTTCTTATAAGGAATGGGCCCGCCGGGCGCACTCGATCTGCAATGGTCATTTCGTTAATTTCGGTCATTTTCTCCCATTCTGCTATTTAGGTACACCGCGATTAATAAACTAAACTGTACAGTATTTTTACATGGACCCGTCTGTTGCTATCAGGGTTCTCAATACTTTAAAAGTGAAGAGTCATATGACCCTTGACTCAAAAATCCCAAGGGTCAAAATTGAAATGTCAATAGTCAAATATAAATCAAACAAATCGAATCGCCGTTTTATAAAACATCCTTCAATTTTAATGAATTCCGTAAATATTTTATTGCCAAGAAAAATGTGCAAGGATATACATTTGAACTAAAAACACTACTATTCCATTTTACAATAATTTGTCATTATGTCAAAGATTCAAAGTTATGTAAGGCTGTTTAATAAATTGGGGTCCACATTTGTTATTATAAGTTATTGGTGTTATTATATATTATAAGTTATTGGTGTTATTATATTATAAAACAAGCTCTCTTTTTTTCTGCTTCTTCGAGGTCAGACAGTGCATGACATAAACGAAAATATAGTTCTTTGCGCCATTTGTGTATTGAACATACATAAATTAAAAAGTCTGTTACTCGATAGCACAAAAATAGTATGTAAACACAAAATATCACAATGCGTAATCATAATGTCCGGTAAGTTTTGACTGAACAATAACCCAGGTTCAAAAACGCTCTGTTTATGTACATTTCGCCGATTTATAAATATTTAAATTATCCTCCTTAAAATTATATTTCTTTTTTCTTTAAAACGTAAATTAACAAACAACAAACACAAATAAACAAACAACAAACACAAATAAAGTCAATTTAGATTACACAGTGACACCATTTACAGACAGGTTATTTCCGCCTCTGTGCCACAAGCTGTGACAGCGGCGAATTTGATTGGTCGAGAGGCGATCAAGGTCATCAGGCAAGGTGTCAATCACTGTTGTGCAGCGCGTGCTCATTGTTGTGATGTTTGGACTATCGAAAATAGGTACATGTGTATTGGATTGATGCTTGGAAGCAAATACACGCGCGTCATAAAAACGCACAGGTGGTAAATTAGCTGCATCAGAATTGGGTCAAATTGAATTTCCATGCGTCATAACGCGTGTGTAAGCGTCTATTGAGAACCCTGTGCTATGGCTTTACATTAGCCGTGTCAGCATCAATGATGAAGCGGATTTCCGAATTTTTCTTGTCGAAAACGGCGAAAAAAACGAAGTCAGATGATAAACCTTGTGAAGCTACTTTCTCATTTGAGTCAGGTGATAGCCCTACTGTCTCTCCCAGTCCCTCAACCAGCCAAAAGACCGAACATTTAAAGAAACGTGACTTTCAAAAAAAATGGTTATCCGACGATCGTTACAAAACGTGGCTTGTTTATGATTAGTTAAACTGTTTCCAAGTTTACAGTTCACTTCAAGTTCCATTTATTATATGGTAACTGCCACTGAGACATTGGAGTCAAAGCAACAAAATACATTATTTAAAGGTATGATTTGATTGACTTTTTATTTTTTGTTTGGCCCCCATTTTTTTACAATGGCCCCCAATTGCAAAGTCCATGGGCCCACATGGCCCCCTGTTAGGCTAAGCTAGATTGAACACTGCATCCCCATCAAGATTCGTTGAAATCCAGCAAGGAGTTCAGAAGAGACTAATCTGGTCAACGTTTGTCTATTAAAACCTTTAAAGGGCCATAACTCTGCCAAAAATCATTCAACCCGAATATGGCGAAGATATGCACAACTAAGCTTGATACTGATCATCCTTGTCAAGTTTCGTTAAAATCCAGCCTGGGGTTCAGGAGAACTAGCCCGGAAAATGTTTGTGTATCAAAAACCTTTAAAGGGCCATAACTCCATCAAAAATCTGTTAACCGGAACGCGACGATGATATGCACACACTATGCTTGGTGCTGATCATCCCTGTAAAGTTTCGTTGAAATGTGGGGAGACGTTCAGGAGAACTAGTGCAGACAAAGTTTGTGTATTAAAACCTTTAAAGGGCCACAACTCTGCCAAAAATCATTCAACCAGCACACGGCAAAGATTTGCAAACCTAGACCTGGAACTGATCATCCCTGAAAAGTTTTGTTTAAATCAGGCCAGGGGTTCAGGAAAACTAGTCAGGACAAATTTGATGTGTTAAAACCTTTAAAGGGACATAACTCCGCCAAAATCATTCAACCCGAACACGGTGACAATATGTACAACTAGGCTTGGTACTGATCATCCCTGAAAAGTTTCACTGAAATCTGGCCAAAAGAAGGCCCTTTCTTCTTAATGAGGCCAAAATATAGCATATTTCAGAAAATCAAGGGCCATAACTCCGGTGTAAATGGTCCAACCTGGCTGTTTTTCAAGCTTGATGGAGCTTTCATTGATAGTAACAATATGGGAAAGTTTGGTAAAGATCGGATGAAAAATGAAGGCCCTATCGTATTAACGAGGCAAAATATAGCGTTTTTAACTTACTCAAGGCCACGACTCCGCTGTTGCCGGTCTGATCTGGCTGGTTTTCGAACTTGTCCAAGCTTTCATTGCTATTAACAATCTGGTACAGTTTGGTAAAGATCGGATGAAAAATGAAGGCCCCATCATCTTGAGGCAAAATATAGCATTTTTAACTAAACCTAGGGCTATAACTCCGCTGTTACAGGTCCGATCAGGCTGGTTTTTGAACTTTCGAGCTTTCATTGATATTAACAATCTGTTCAAAATTGGTAAAGATCGGATAAAAAATGAATACTACATATAAACAGCATCTCATATCATAAATGGGCGTCCAAATTAGTGATGGGCAGGGCAGTGGGGTGAAGGTAGGTGGAGGGTAGGTAGTGGGCGGAAATCAGAGACAAACTTAAACAAATCTTACCATCGCCATCCGACATACACATGATGTGTTCTTTGTTGCCATTTTTGTGGCTAGAAACAACGGTGTTGGGGAATGTATGTTTCATCCATGTAGATATTGTGAAGTGTTCATGCAAACGGTGATCAACATGTCCATCAGGAACTACCACAGCGTTAGAAATACCATCAAAGGCGTAGATCTTGTCACCCTCATGGCCATCATCTGTAGGAATGGCATTGGTCCAGTTGGAGGTGAGAGTTGGGGCAGGCAGCAGATCTATACTCTCATCACTCGCTCCTGCAATGCACCATGTCATATGGTTACACAACTGCACATATTACTAGGGGTGTCACGATATCAGAAACCAATATCGCGATATATTGCAATATTTATTAAATTATCGCGATATATATCGCGATATATTGCCTTAATCTTCTGCATGCATTTGTAAGCTGTATTTCTTCTTATATGTACATGACAAGTATAAAACATAGTACAGTTAAAACATTTTATAATGCTTTAGGATGCAAAGCTTTTGACTAGAACAAGAACATGAGAAACAAAACAAAACTCATTTTGCATAGTACAGTAGACAGTACTAGACACGCACAGTCACATTAAGTAGTGTTCTAAAAGTGTTCGCTTTATTTTGAAAGACATATATTTTAGACGGCGTAGAAAGGCAGAATCACCCTACTTTGAAATGGCAATTATTCAATAATGCTTGTGAAAACCGGCTTACCGGTACACATTCGATGATTGATAATTCATCATGTAATTGGGCCAAACAAGATCGCACCTCGGCTGCAGTACTGTTGCCCTAATTTTTCCTCCAATCAGACGGTGAGGAATTTTATTAATTATTATAAGTTATTGGTGTTATTATAACACTAGCTCTCTTATTTTCTGCTTCTTCGGGGTCAGAAATAAATGACTACCTCACACAGTGCATCCCCAACACACAGACCGTTTCGTAGACTGCGAAGACATAAATGAAAATATATTTCTTTGCGCCATTTGTGTATTGAACATACATTTTGAACATACATAAATTAATAAAGTCCGTTACTCGACAGCACAAAAATAGTATGTCAACACAAAATATCACAATGCGTAATGTCCGGTAAGTTTTGACTGAACGATAACCCAGGTTAAAATACGCGCTGTTTATGTACATTTCGCCGATTTATAAATATTTAAATTATCCTCATCAAAATTATATTTCTTTGCTCTTTAAAACGTGCGTAAAACAAAATTAACAAACAACAAACACAAATAAAAAACAACGTCAACAAACACAAATAAAGTCAATTTTATTTTTGCCGATTTTATATTTTTCACATGTTTGAGCGCTAGCATTTGTTTTATCTCAGTTCAGTCTAATTAACCGGTAATCAATCAGAAGCCGGTAGCAATCAATTAAACAGTTAATCCAATCAAGTCATAATAGTCTCCACCTGCAAAAAGCATCATAAACTTCAAAGATAATCGTTAAATTATTAACACAATAGCAGCGATTAGATTACACAGTGACACCATTTACAGACAGGTTATTTTCGCCTCTGTGCCAAAAGCTGTGACAGCAGCGAATTTGATTGGTCGAGAGGCGATCAAGGTCGTCAGGCAAGGTGTCAATCACTGTTATGCAGCGCGTGATGTTTGGGCTATCGAAAATAGGTACATGTGTACTGGATTGATGCTTGGAAGCAAATACACGCGCGTCATAAAAACGCACAGGTGGTAAATTAGCTGCGTCAGAATTGGGTCAAATTGAATTTCCATGCGTCAAAACGGGCGTGTACGCGTCTATTGAGAACCCTGTATAATGTATAAATAAAATGGCTGGACGACGCAGCTTCGTGGAGTGGTACAAGTTTTTTTATTTCTCACTTTCAAATAAGCGCGCAAAGATTAAAAGCCGCGGAAATACGATGGATATAAAAGAAAACACAACACACTTCATGAATATCGCGGAATACCGGTATGTACTTTTAATATCGCGATATTTTATCGCACGGGTGAATACCGCGATTTACCGGTATACCGATATATCGCGACACCCCTAAATATTACCACCTTTATCCACACAATTGTCCCTGTGAAGTGAGACTGTATGTTTAACTATATGCCTGTGTAATGAAAACCAAACAACTGTCCCTGTGAGGTGAAACTGTATGTTAAACTACTAGATGTTTTTGATGATTTCGGGCATATTAGCGCAATGATGAATTTAATAGCGCTCGGCCATAGACTCCATTTTAATTTAGAGCTGTCGTCTGCTCTGCAGAATTTTGACAATTTTCGATCATCCGATTATTACCGATTGTCATCATCGTCGCGGCAGTTTTGATTGCTTTCATTTGTTAATCATGCCTTCCGGTTGTCAACACAATTGTTTTGCATAATGGCGTTTCCATTTCCGAGTGAACACATCTTACAAACATGGCAAAATCAAACCCCTTGAAAATATGATTTAGACATTGTGAAAAATGTTGCCAGAACAGTAATTAACAAGTCCCGAAAACTGCTACTAGTGTCTCTTGATAAAACGGTGTTGGCGAGTTATTCCGATAATAACCTCGGAAATTGCCGGCACTCATTCTATAAACAGATATATTACACAACACGCTAGAATATAATAACAGTACATAGACAAGTAATCTATGAAATGTGCTAAAGCGTTATACAATTAATTTAAGTGAGACACTATATTCTTTTGTTAACTGCAGTTAATGTTGAACAAGTACCCTTCTTGTTGAATTAGACAATACTTATCTTAAGAACTGCAAACTAAGTATAATCATTCACAATCGTTGTATGTTGAAGGATTTTGGAGAATATAGATGACTTTTGGTAAGAAAATCTATTTTTTTTAAGCAGACATCTTGAATTTGCGCACGGACAACGTCCGCTAATAGTGCTCAGATAAGATGTCTGCTAAATAATCATTTCTTACAGTATGTGCCCGGGTCTAACCACACAACTGTCCCTGTAAAGTGAGACTGCATGTTAAACTATATGCCTGGGTAATAACTACACAACTGCCCTGTGAGGTGAGACTGTATGTTAAACTATATGCCTGGGTAATAACCACACAACCATCCCTGTGAAATGAGACTGTATGTTGAACTATATGCCTGGGTAATAACCACAAAACTGTCCCTGTGAGCACAACTGTCCCTATGTTAAACTATATGACTGGGTAATGATAATCAGACAACTGTCCCTTTGAAGTGAGACTGTATGTTAAACTATATGCCTGGGTAATAACCACACAACCGTCCCTGTGAAATGAGACTGTATGTTAAACTATATGACTGGGTAATGATTACTACACAACTGTCCCTGTGAGGTGAGACTGTATGTTAAACTATATGACTGGGTAATAATAACCACTGGGTAATAATAACCACACAACTGTCCCTGAGAACAGTTGCTGCCACGCGGATTACAACTAATCACACAACGCGGGGATTTTATCTCACCGCGAGCACACTGATTTTGTCCCCGCGATCGGCGGACAGTCCACTCATTGCGGGGACAATAACTTTTGACCACTGCGACACAATCACCGCGATTCGCCTTGATCCGTTTTGATTTGCACACCGCTTTACCTGGTGTGAAATCGCAGGCCATCGCCGCGATTTACCTTCAGTATCAATGTACACTTTTGCAGTCAATTTAATGCATTATTATTCAATAACTATTAAAAAATCGAAGCAGAAGACAATTTTATTTTGTTTTCGAAAAATTCAAATGCCCGGATAATGTATTTTCTCGATAGTTATACGGCGGTTCCTATTACCGACTTCGCGGTGACTGAACATAAAATTCAATTAGTAATTCTTATACTGAACATTAGAATTATATTTTTAATTAATCGTTATTTGTAACACATTTTACTTTTCTGCTGTTGATTATTAATACACTGATGGGTTCTTTAGTCAGAAATAATCCGAAACAAGAGGACCAAGAGGGCCTGTGGACGCTCTACTGGCTAAAACAGCTCTTATAGATTTAGATAGATATAGCTAGATATAGCTCTCTTCTCCTATAGATTTAACAAAGAAAAATACAATATAGCATTTTTCAACAAATCAAGGGCCATAACTCTGTTATTACTAACAAGATCTAGCTAGTTTTCGAAATTGTCCAAGATTTCATTGATATACCGCGCTTTGCTCAACTAGACATCATACTGAAGCTTCCTGCCAAATTTCGTAGAAATCCAACAAGCTGTTTAAGGAGTAGCGCCGACAAGAAATTTAAAATAAAAATGTCAAAGGGCCATAACTCCGTCAAAAATCAGCGAACTGGAACAAAAGCGTGATATGCACAACTAGACATCTTACTGATGCTTCCTTCCAGTTTCGTCGAAATTCAACAAGGCATTTAGGATGAGTAGCGCCGACAAGAAATTTTAAAGTAAGTGTCAAGTAATTAAAAAGATAATGAAAAAATTTAAAAAAAAAAAAGAAATTCAAATCAATCAAAAAAAAAAAAAGGAAAAAAATAAAAATAAAAAAAAAAAAAAAAAAAAAATTAAAAAAAAATAAAAAATTCAAACAATTAAAAAAATAAAAAATAAAAAAATAAAATTGCAATTGAAAAAAAAAAAAAAAAAAAAAAAAAAGCTTTTGCCTATACAAGCCTAAGTAAAACTGACCCCCAGGGTGGGGCCAAATATGACCAATAGGTCACCATTTGAACAAACTTGGTAGAAGACCATAAGCTTATAGCAAATGCAAAATATTAAACCTCTGGCTCTTGCAGTTTCAGAGAAGAAGATTTTTTTAATTTTTCCCCATACATGTCTGTAAAACATGTGACCCTTGGGGCGGGGTCAAATGTGACCCGAGGGTCACAATTTGAACAAACTTGGTAAAGGACCATAAGCTTTTGGCAATTGCAAAATATTAAACCTCTGGCTCTTGCAGTTCCAGAGAAGAAGATTTTTTTCAGTTTTTCCCTATACAAGAATTTATGTAAAACATGTGACCCTTGGGGCGGGGTCAAATGTGACACGAGGGTCACAATTTGAACAAACTTGGTAAAGGACCATAAGCTTATAGCAAATGCAAAATATTAAACCTCTGGCTCTTGTAGTTTCTGAGAAGAAGATTTTAAAAAAAAATCCTATATAAGTCTATGTAAAACTGTGACCCTCAGGGCGGGGACAAATTTGACCCCAGGGTCACCATTTGAACAAACTTAGTAGAGGACCAAAAGCTGATGCTACATGCAATACATGAGAGCTCTGTGACATGTGGTTCCAAAGAAGAAGATTTTTTTTCAGTTTTTCCCTATACAAGCCTATGTAAAACTGTGACCCCCGGGGTGGGGCCAAATGTGACCCCTGGGTCACCATTTGAACAAACTTGGTAGAGGACCACAAGCTTATAGCAAATGCAAAATATTAAACCTCTGGCTCTTACAGTTTCAGAGAAGAAGATTTTTTAAGTTTTTCCCTATACATGTCTATGTAAAACATGTGACCCTTGGGGCGGGGCCAAATGTGACTCGAGGGTCACCATTTGAACAAACTTGGTAAAGGACCATAAGCTTATAGCAAATGCAAAATATTAAACCTCTGGCTCTTGTAGTTTCTAAGAAGAAGATTTTTAAAAAAAAAATCCTATATAAGTCTATGTAAAACTGTGACCCTCAGGGCGGGGCCAAATTTGACCCCAGGGTCACCATTTGAACAAACTTAGTAGAGGACCATAAGCTGATGCTACATGTAATACATGAGAGCTCTGTGCCTTGTGGTTTCAGAGAAGAAGATTTTTTAAAGGTTTTTCCTATATGTCTATATGAAAAACATGCAAAACATATACAAAATTTGGACCCCCGGGGCTCGGCCATTTTTGACCCCGGGGACTTTATTTGAAGAAACTTGATAGTCTAGGCATTGGCGATCATTTTAAAAGAAGAACTGTTGAAATCTGTCCAGCGGTTCTGGAGAAGAAGATTTTTTAAGGTTTCGACCATATATGGTAATGGCAGCCATCTTGGAGGTAGCGCCGACCTAATTTTAACAAATCTAAAAAGCATTCATCTAAGGATCATCCATGTGAAGTTTGGTCAAAATTAGCCAAGCGGTTTCTGAGGAGAAGTCGTTTGAAGAAAAGTTAACGGACGACGGACGACGGAAGACGGACAACACACCATCCCATAAGCTCTGCTGGCCCCTGGCCAGTAGAGCTAAAAATTGTAAAGCATTCCGGGCCATAAACCCGTTATTAGTGCCGCCTTGTTAATAGGTACACACATCGCAAAGGATTGTGGGTAGTCAATTTATTTCCGGTGAAGAGAAATGCGACTTTTGGACATTAAAAACGTAAAATATGTGTTATTAAATGCATTAAAAGTTTGAAATACGTATTGCTTTTGAAATGTATTCATTGTATTTATCAGTTTTATTACATTTTTTATTGATCCCTGCTATAATTTCCCCCGCGAACCTATCACAGAGAATCGCGGTGATTGCTTTCTTTCGAGACTGGATTTTGCAATCGCGGTGATTTTTACAGGTCGCGGGGAATCCCCGCAATATTTCGAGTGACAATCTGTGGTACGATCGTGGGGATTTGTGACTTCGATTGAAAAACAGCCGCGGGGATGCTGCGAAAAAGTCGTAATCCGCGTGGCAGCAACTGTATGTTAAACTATATGACTGGGTAATGATAACCACACAACTGTCCCTGAGAGCACAACTGTCCCTGTGAGGTGAGACTGTATGTTAAACTATATGTCTGGGTAATGATAACCACAAAACTGTCCCTGTGAAGCAAGACTGTATGCAGAACTATATGCCTGGGTAATAACCACACAACTGCCCTGTGAGGTGAGACTGTATATTAAACTATATGCCTGGGTAATAACCACACAACCGTCCCTGTGAAGTGAGACTGTATGTCGAACTATATGCCTGGGTAATAACTACACAACTGCCCTGTGAAGTGAGACTTATGTTAAACTATATGCCTGGATAATAACTACACAACTGCCCTGTGAGGTGAGACTGTATGTTGAACTATATGCCTGGGTAATTACCACACAACTGTCCTGTGAAGTGAGACTGTATGTTGAACTATATGCCTGGGTAACGATAACCACACAACTACCCTGTGAAGCAAGACTGTATGCAGAACTATATGCCTGGGTAATAACCACACAACTGTACCTGCGAGGCGAGTCTGTTTGTTGAACTATATGCCTGGGTAATAACCACACAACTGCTCCGTGAGGTGAGACTGTATGTTGAACTATATGCCTGGGTAATAACCACACAACTGTACCTGTGAAGTGAGACTATATGCCTGGGTAATATCCACACAACTGCCCTGTGAAGTGAAACTTATGTTGAACTATATGCCTGGGTAATAACCACACAACTGCCCTGTGAAGTGAGACTTAGGTTGAACTATATGCCTGGGTAATAACCACACAACTGTCCCTGTGAGGTGAAACTGTATGCTGAACTATATGCCTGGGTAATAACCACACAACTGTCCCTGTGAGGTGAAACTGTATGCTGAACTATATGCCTGGGTAATAACTACACAACTGTCCCTGTGAAGTGAGACTGTATGTTGAACTATATGCCTGGGTAATAACCACACAACTGCCCTGTGAAGTGAGACTTTATGGTAAACTATATGCCTGGGTAATGATAACCATCACTTACCACACAACTTTCTCTGCGAGGTGATACTGTATGTATCTCTATCACAACCCTTGCCAATGTGACTGGTTGCAAGCTGCACACGAACGCTAATGTGATCTGGTTCACACTTATCGTTGCAGATCTCGAGCTGAGAATTGTCCGCAAGCTTTTTACTGCCTGAGCCTGGTGTGTATTCAATATGCTCGGGAAATCCTGTTCAGAAAATGAATGTGAAATTATTTTATAAGTATGGTGATAATCATGCATTCCGTTTATTTACCTGATTCTAAACTGACTATCCAAAACTAAGGAGAACATGGAAGTTGGACATGCACAAACATCTGTCTTTACATTATTACTTTTCAAAGTGTTGCTGTGTTTACACAACAATATATTGTAGCAAACAACTGTTCTTTAGTAGTTATATATAGTTTGAATTTCTGTCTTTATAATCCCAAATATCAAGGTTACTCAGCGAACTGAGGTCTCGCACCTTCAATGCAATGACACCGAGATAAAATGAATTATAAACTTCTTAGCATCTTTTAACAGTACAACAACAATTATTTAACATTCGCATTAGACAGGTGATTGCTTATTGCAGTATCAATGAATAGCAAATTTCGTCAGAGGGAACTCAAAGTGGTCGCTTACGGCAGGTAGGCACTTAGGTGGTCGTACGGCCAGGTTTCAAAAATGGTTGCCCGTCGGGCTAGTCAAAAAAATCTCGGGACAATCAAACTTTGCAAACTAAATTCAACCAGAAATCATCTTTAATCGCGTGTAATTTTAAGCCATAATGTCATTTGTTGAACAATAAAAAGTTCTCTCCCTTGATTAAAGTTCATCAATTTGAAAGCGTGCATTTCATTGGTTGATTACACGATTTAAACCAATCGCATTACAGCTTTCATATTAACACTGAGTGGTCATACGAATTTGTCACGCTGGACATGTAGAAGAAGTAAGATCACTCGAATATTAACTGATTTCGATTTTATATTCTTATTTTTCAATAAATTGCTGTATTTTCTATTTTTAGCAAGTTTGTAAAAATGCTTTACAACGAACGCTTATTCACAAATGCAAGCTGCTAAATAACACGGGAAGGTGCACCTGTTTTTGAATGGTTTAATTTGCGGGACCCGGTACAGGTTTTTATGTGATTTGCGGCGCGATCCTAAAAATGTAAAAGAAAACGGTATTGTTTTTGTTATATGATGCAATGGATAAATAAAAGGAAAATAAAGGAAAATAGAACCTTATAGTTTGATTCTAATCACAGGTGAATTATTAATTAATTATAAATAAAACAAAGTAAACAAGAGGCCCAAGAGGGCCTGTGGTCGCTCTACTGGCTAACATGGCTCTTATAACATCAATGAAGCGAGTGACTGCCATTTACGTTTTTTTGAAAGTTTCGGGCAAAAAAAAGCTTTTTGACTAAATCAAGGGCCATAACTAAAGAATCGGATGAACAATGAAGCCCCTATCATCTTAACGAGGCAAAATATAGCATTTTTAACTAAATCAAGGGCCATAACTCCGCTTTTACTAACCCGATATGGCCGGTTTTCAAACTTGTCCGAGCTTTCATTGATATTAACAATCTGATAAAGTTTGGTAAAGATTGGATGAACAATGAAGCCCCTATCGTCTTAACGAGGCAAAATATAGCATTTTTAACTAAATCAAGGGCCATAACTCCGCTGTTACTGGTCCGATATGGCTGGTTTTCGAACTTGTCCGAGCTTTCATTGATATTAACAATGTGATAAAGTTTGGTAAAGATAGGATGAAAAACGAAGGCCCTATCATCTTAACGAGGCAAAATATAGCAATATAGCATCTTTAACTAAATCAAGGACCATAACTCTGGTGTTACTGGTCCGATCTGGCTGGTTTTCGAACTTGTCCGAGCTTTCATTGATATTAACAATGTGGTAAAGTTTGGTAAAGATAGGTTGAAAAATGAAGCCCCTATCATCCCCCTATATAGCATTTTTAACTAAATCAAGGGCCATAACTCCGCTAATACTTGGCCAATCTCGCTGGTTTACGAACTCATCCGAGCTTTCATTGATATAAACAACCTCTTAATGTTTGGTAAAGATTGGATGAAAAATGAAGGCCCTATTGTCTTAACGAGACAAAAGTTAACAACGGACGACGGACGACAGACTGACGACGAACTCGGCATCCTTTAAAAAATCAATTTAATCAAAAAATTCAAAAAAATTCAAAAAAAAATTACCAAATTCAAAAAAAAAAAAAAATCCAAAAATAAATCAATAAAAAAAAAATTCAAAGAAAAAATATTAAAAAAAAAATCAAATCAAAATTCAAAAAAGATTAAGAAAAAAACAAACAAAAAACAAATAACAAACAAAAACAAGAGGCCCAAGAGGGCCTGTGGACGCTCTACTGGCTAAACATAAAGTTTATGTATAATATCATTCAACCGGAACATGGCGATGACATACGCAACTAGGCTTGGTGCTGATCATCCCTGCCAAGTTTTGTTGAAATCCAGCCAGAGGTTCAGGAGAACTAGTCTGTATGAAGTTAGTGTATTAAAACCTTGAAGGAGTCATAACTCTGCCAAAATTCATTAAACCAGAACACGGCAATGATAGGTGCAACTAGGCTTGGTACTGATCATCCCCACCAAGATTCGCTGAAATCCGGCAAGGAGTTCAGAAGAGACTAATCTGGACAAAGTTTGTCTGTTAAAACCTTTAAAGGGCCATAACTCTGCCAAAAAAATAATTCAACCGGAATATGGCGATGATATGCACAACTACGCTTGATACTGATCATCCTTGTCAAGTTCAGCTGAAATCCAGCTAGGGGTTCAGGAGAATTCGCCTGGAAAATGTTTTGCATCAAAAACCTTTAAAGGGCCATAACTCTGCCAAAAATTGGTGAACTGGAACGCGACGATGATATGCACAACTAGGCTGGGTGCTGATCATCCCGTAAAGTTTTGTTGAAATCTGGCGAGGGGTTCAGGAGAACTAGTCCAGACAAAGTTTGTGTATTAAAACCTTTAAAGGGCCATAACTCTGCCAAAAATCATTCAACCGGAACACGGTGATGATTTCCACAACTAGACCTGGAACTGATCATCCATATAAAGTTTCGTTTAAATCTGGACAGGGGTTCAGGAGAACTAGTCTGGACAAAGTATGTGTATTAAAACCTTTAAAGGCACATAACTCCACCAAAATCATTCAACCGGAACACGGTGATGATATGTACAACTAGGCTTGGTACTGATCATCCCTGAAAAGTTTCACTGAAATCCGTCCAAATGATGGCCTTATTGTCTTATTGAGGCCAAAATAAAGCAGTTTTCAGAAAATCAAGGGCCACAACTCCTGTGTAAATGGTCCAATCTGGCGGTTTTTCAAATTTATCGGAGCTTTCATTGCTATTAACAATATGATAGAGTTTGGTAAAGATTGGATGAAAAATGAAGGCCCTATTGTCTTAACGAGGCAAAATATAGCATTTTAAACTAAATCAAGGGCCATAACTCCGCTGTTACTGGCTTGATCTGGCCGGTTTTCATACTTGTCCGAGCTTTCATTGACATTAACAATTTGGGAAAATTTGGGAAAGATCGGATGAAGAATAAAGGCCCTATCGTCTTAATGAGGCAAAATATAGCATTTTTAACTAAATCAAGGGCCATAACTCCGCTGCTACTGGTCCAATCTGGCTGGTTTTCGAACTTGTCCGAGCTTTCATTTATATTACCAATCTGGTAAAGTTTGGTAAAGATCAGTTAAAAATTAATGCCCTAACATCTTAACGAGACAAAATATACCAATATAGCATTTTTAACTAAATCAAGGGCCATAACTCCGCTGTTACTGGTCCGACCTGGCTGGTTTTCGAACATATCCGAGCTTTCATTGATATTAATAACCTGTTAAAGTTTAGTAAAGATCGGATGAGAAATGAAGGCCCTATCGTCTTAACGAGACAAAAGTTAACGACGGACGGACGACGGACAGACGGATGACGGACAACTCGCCATCCCATCAGCTCTTCTGGCCTTTGGCCAGTAGAGCTAAAAATAAATAAATAAATTCAAATAAAACAATTCAAAAAATAATAAAGAAAGTCATAAAATCTGGTAAAGTTTGGCCAAGTGAAGGCCCTATCGTATGACGAGGCAAATTATAGCATTTTTAACAAAATCAAGGGCCATAACTCCGCTGTTACGGATCCGATCTGGCTTCTTTTCGAACTTGACCGAGGTTTCATTGACATTAACAATCTAATAAAGTTTGGTAAAGATCGGATGAAAAATGAAGGCCCAATCGTCTTACGAGGCAAAATATAGCATTTTGAACTAAATCAAGGGCAATAACTCCGCTGTTACTGGTCCGAGATGGATGGTTTTAGAACTTGTCCAAGCTTTCATTGATATTAACAATCTGATAAAGTTTGGTATAGATCAGATGAACAATGAAGCCCCTATCGTCTTAACGAGGCAAAATATAGCATTTTGAACTAAATCAAGGGCCATAACTCCGCTGTTACTCCTCCGATATGAATGGTTTTCTAACTTGTCCGAGCTTTCATTGATATTAACAATCTGATAAAGTTTGGTAAAGATCGGATGAACAATGAAGCCCCTATTGTTTTAACAAGGTAAAATATAGCATTTTTAACTATATCAAGGGCCATAACTCCGCTGTTACTAGTCTGATATGGCTGGTTTTTGAACTTGTTCGCGCTTTCAATGATATTAACAATGTGGTAAAGTTTGGTAAAGATAGGATGAAAAATAAAGGCCCTATCGTCTTGAGGCAAAATATAGCATTTTTAACTAAATCAAAGGCCGTAACTCCGTTGTTACAAGTCCGATATGGCTGGTTTTCGAACTTGTCCGAGTTTTCATTTATATTAACAATGTGTTAAAGTTTGGTAAAGATAGGATGAAAAACAAAGGCCCTATCATCTTAACGAGGAAAAATATAGCAATATAGCATTTTGAACTAAATCTCCGCTGTTACTGGTCCGATCTGGCTGGTTTTCGAACTTGTCCGAGCTTTCATTGATATTAACAATGTGGTAAAGTTAAGTAAAGATAGGATGAAAAATTAAGGCCCTGTCGTCTTAACGAGGCAAAATATAGCATTTTTAACTAAATCAAGGGCCATAACTCCGCTGTTACTGGTCCGATCTGGCTGGTTTTCGAACTTTTCCGAGCTTTCATTGATATTAACAACCTGTTAAAGTTTGGTAAAGATCGGATAAAAAAATGAAGGCCCTATCGTCTTAACAAGGTAAAAGTTTACGGACGGACAGACAGACAGACGACGGACGACAGACAACTCGCCATCCCATAAGCTCTGCTAGCCCTTGGCCAGTAGAGCTAAAAAGCGAAGTATTCAATATCGACAAAAGCTATGTACTGTCAACTATTCATTGGTACTAACAATTTTGGGGCAACTAAAAAATAAATCAGGGCTAGCGACTTTTCAGTCAGGGCAAGTGGACTTGAATTTTATTGGAGCACTGGAATGGAATAAGTGTTTTCGGAGGACATGTTGTTTGAAATTTCCTTAAATCCGACCTAGTTTTAGACATGGCGGCCATTTTGGATGACTGGCGGCCGCGAAAAACACATTTTTGACAGGAACTATCCCAAAGATCATTGTGATAAAGTTTCATCAAAATCTTTCAAGCAGTTTCAGAGAAGATGTCATTTTTAACATTTTCCTATATAACTCTATGTAAACTTTGGGTCGCTGTGGCGAAAAACACAAACTTGATAGAGGCCAACCCAAGGAACATGTTTATGATATTTCACAAGAATGGAATAAGTGGTTTTGGAGGAGATGTCGTTTGAAATTTCCTTAAATTTGACTTAATTTTAGCCATGGTGGCTATCTTGGTTGACTGCCGGCCGCACAAAACACAAATCTGAGGGGGACTATCCTAAAGATCATTGTGATAAAGTTTCATCAAAATTCTTGAAGCAGTTTCAGAGATGTCATTTTTAACGTTTTCCTATATAACTCTATGTAAACTTTGAGTCGCCATGGCGGCCATTTTGATTATTCGACGTTAACGAAAAACACAAACTTGATAGAGGCCAACCCAAGCAACATATTTATGGTATTTCATAATAATGGAATAAGTGGTTTCGGAGATGTTGTTTGAAGTTTCCTTTAATTTGACCTAGGGATGACTGGCGGCCATGAAAAACGGAGAGGGGCCCTCCCAAGTAACATTGTGATGAAGTTTCATCAAAATCCTTCAAGCGGTTTCAGAGTAGATGTCGATTTTATAAAACTGCTAACAGACAGACAGACGACGGACGAAAAGTGAACGCATAAGCTCGTCTGGCCTTTGGCCAGTAGAGCAAAAAACTGATAGGGGATGTTGTTTAACCAAGAGCACTATTTGTATAAAGTTTCAAGATTGCAGGTCAATTAGTTTGTGAAATAATATGTCATGATCAGGTCAGTGACCTTTACATTTGACCTACTAAGCCTAAAATCAATTTGGTTTGTTATTTAAACATGGTTTCTATTTCTGTAAAGTTTCAAAACTGTAGGTTTAACACTTAACCCGCAAAGCTCGACTATAATAGCCTTTGCATCCATTGTAAACCCAGATCAGCCTGCGAGTAACTCGCTTTGTCACGTAAATGAAATGGTCTTAATTCAAAGAACTGTCAATTATAAATATGTAGCGGGTTAAGAACTAATAGTTACAAGTTACAGTGAGGAAAATGTCTTCTAGGGTTTGGCATTGCCAGATCAATGTGACCTTGATGACCTAATGAACCCAAAAGCAATAGGCTTCCTCCTCTCAAGAAGGACAATGCCCCTTTGAAGTTCAATAAGTGCGGGTATTATATTTCCGGAGTCGTCATTTGGAATGTGTATGTCCATATAAGGACACTATGACCTTGACCTTTGACCTACTAATCTCAAAAGCAATAAGGTTCCTCCTCTCACCAAGGGCAATGTGCCTACAATGTTTCATGAGTGTAGGAATTATACTCCTGGAGTTCACTTGGAATATGTACTGGTGACCTTGACCTTTGACCTAGTGACCTCAAAAGCAACAGGGTTCCTCCTCTGACCAAGGGCAATGCACCAATGCAGTTTCATGAGTGTGAGTGTTAAGGTTTCAAAATGTTTATTTCCATATAAGGTCATGGTGACCTTGACCTTTGGCCTACTGACCCCAGAGACAATAAGGTTCTTTCTCTCACTAAAGGCAATGTAACTATGAAGTTTCATGAGTCTGGTTGTTACAGTTTTCAAGTTATCACACGGAATGCCCATTTCTATATAAGGGCATAGCTAACCTTGACCTTTGACCCACTGACACAAAATCAATAGGGTTTCTCCTGTCACCAAAGGCAATGTAACTAGGACATTTCATGAGTGTGGGTGTCATAGTTTTGAAGTTATCATGCGGAATGCCTATTTCCATATAAGGTCATAGCGACCTTGACCTTTGACCCCCAAAAAAACAGGGTTTCTCCTCTCACCTAGGGCAATGTACCTATGAAGTTTCATGAGTGTGGGTGTTATGGTTTCAAAGTTATCTTCCGGAATGCGTATTTCATGTAAGATCATGGTGACCTTGACCAAAAGCAACAGGCTTAAGCGCCATAACTCCATAGTTACTACTTCCTATTTTGTGCAAGCTTTCATCAAAATGAAAATGCTTGAGTGCTAACAACAAACAGTAAATGGACGGACACACAATGATGTACAACAGACAATAGCAATCCTATAAGCTCACCTGGGCTTCCGCCAACCAAGCTAATATATCATCACTATAATTTGCCTTATAACAATTAGGTGTCATGGAAATATTATATATGATTTACAAAATCCGAAGTACCTTTCCATCCATTTCTGCATGTCTCTTTAATTTTAATGTTAACATAGACAGGTGCAGATTTGATGCCCCCACAGTCTCTGGCAACAACCTTCAGAATAAAATTGTATCTGTTTTCATGAATGATCTCCTCTGTGTTCTTTAAATGACCTGAAAATACATGGAAATAATGGCATGTGACAATCTTGATGTAATGCTAACCCTGTCTGGATTATGTTTTTTCTTTTCACTTCACAATATAATCCACTTTCACTGATGTGGTCTTAATTTGACTCTACTGGTGCACAATATGGAAGCCGCCATTTTGGAAGCTATGACATCATAGTTCTAAATGGCCATATATGGAATATTATGAATATGATAATTTACCGATATATAGGAGAAGTACTAGAAATGTCCCGACTAATGCTGCCGCTGAAGAATACTCAGTTTTACTGAATGCAGACCTAAACGCAAATATTCAAGGTAAAAATTCTAAGTGTGACCTTGTCACAGGTGATTGGATATATGATACAATGTTTTTGTACGACATCAGTAATCAACAAATAAAATTTTAAGTAATACAAGAAACAATCTGAGAATATTAGCAAAAATATAACTTTAATATTTTACTGAATGAATGAACGAATGACTGGTGTTTTATAGCACGTCGACACATAAATAGGTCATATTGTGCGCAAAAACCGATGAATCATGAAAGAATGAAGTAGTAATTAAAAATAATGTAAACGTATAAAGATAAAACTATCTACAAATAAGGGATGATATGGTAGCAATATAAACTATGAATATATGTAAATCAACAAATGCCCGCCAAAGGGCTTGTAAACAAGTTAATATATATAGGAAAATATTATATTGTTTTATAAAGTCTGATTTCTTTAAGGAAATCTATTAATATTTTACTCAAAGCAAACCTAAATGCAAAACTTCAAAGTGTGTCACCTCGACCTTGTGGTTGAAAGTGATCAGAAATATGACGGAATGTTTTTCTACAACCTTAGGAACCAACAAATAAAATATGAAAGTAATTCATCAAAGCATTTTGAGAATATGAGCAAAAGGTTTTTCACTTAAATGAAAGCATACCTAATCACAAAACTTCCAAGTGTGTAACCTTGTGGTCGCAGGTCATAGAAATATGACTGAAATTTTGTACAACCTTAGGAATCAACAAATAACATATGGAAATAATTTGTGAAAGCATTTTGAGAATATGAGTAAGAAACGACGGAAGGATTAACAGACGAACGGACGGACTAAAGTTAGCTTTACATACCTATTGTTTACAAGTGCAACAACACTATGTCGATCTTACCTTCCTTATCAATTATAAATGGAACATCTGGTGTCTCTATATCATATCCACAGATACCACGGAACTCTGGTGTCCGATCATCATCCCTGGCAACCAATTGGATGATGTGATCATATAATTTACCCTCCTCGATGTCAGCAAAGTATGTGGCTTTCTCAAAGACTGGAGCATACCTGTCTACATCTTCTACCTTTACTGTTACTACAGCCCTGAAGTTAAATATGTCATTATGCATTTCTACATCTTCTCCCTTTACTGTTACTACAGCCCTGAAGTTAAATATAAGTCATTATGCATTTCTACATATTCTATATTTACTGTTACCAGAGCCCTCAAGTTAAATATAAGTCATTATGCATTTCTACATCTTCCCGATTTACTACTACTACAGCCCTGAAGTTATTTATAAGTAATTATGCATTTCTACATCTTCCACCTTTACTGTTACCAAAGCCCTGAAGTTAAATATAAGTCATCATGCATTTCTACATCTTCTCTCTTTACTGTTACTACAGCCCTGAAGTTAAATATAAGTCATTATGCATTTTTACATCTTCTACCTTTACTGTTACCAGAGCCCTGAAGTTAAATATAAGTCATTATGCATTTCTACATCTTCTCCCTTTACTGTTACCAGAGCCCTGAAGTTAAATATAAGTCATTATGCATTTCTACATCTTCTCCCTTTACTGTTACTGGAGCCCTGAAGTTAAATATAAGTCATTATGCATTTCTACATCTTCCACCTTTACTGTTACCAGAGCCCTGAAGTTAAATATAAGTCATTATGCATTTCTATATCTGTTACTACAGCCCTGAAGTCAAATATAAGTCATTATGCATTTCTATATCTTCTCCCTTTACTGTTACCAGAGCCCTGAAGTTAAATATGTCATTATGCATTTCTACATCTTCCACCTTTACTGTTACCAGAGCCCTGAAGTTAAATATAAGTCATTATGCATTTCTACATCTTCTACCTTTACCGTTACCAGAGCCCTGAAGTTAAATATAAGTCATTAAGCATTTTTACATCTTTCACCTTTACTGTTACCAGAGCCCTGAAGTTAAATATAAGTCATTATGCATTTCTAAATCTTCTCCTTTACTGTTACTACATCCGTGAAGTTAAATATAAGTCATTATGCATTTCTAAACTTCTACCTTTACTGTTACTACAGCCCTGAAGTTATATATAAGTCATTATGCATTTCTACATCTTCTACATTTACTGTTACCAGAGCCCTGAGTTAAATATAAGTCATTATGCATTTCTACATCTTCTACCTTTACTGTTACCAGAGCCCTAAAGTTAAATATAAGTCATTATGCATTTCTACATCTTCCACCTTTACTGTTACCAGAGCCCTGAAGTTAAATATAAGTCATTATGCATTTCTACATCTTCTACCTTTACTGTTACTGGAGCCCTGAAGTTAAATATAAGTCATTATGCATTTCTACATCTTCTACCTTTACTGTTATCAGAGCCCTGAAGTTAAATATAAGTCATTATGCATTTCTACATCTTCTACATTTACTGTTACCAGAGCACTGAAGTTAAATATAAGTCATTATGCATTTCTACATCTTCTACCTTTACTGTTACTACAACCCTGAAGATAAATATAAGTCATTATGCATTTCTACATCTTCTACCTTTACTGTTACCAAAGACCCTGAAGTTAAATATAAGTCATTATGCATTTCTACATCTTCTCCCTTTACTGTTACTACAGCCCTGAAGTTAAATATAAGTCATTATGCATTTCTACATCTTCTACTTTTACTGTTACTACAGCCCTGAAGTTAAATATAAGTCATTATGCATTTCTACATCTTCTACCTTAACTGTTACCAGAGCCCTGAAGTTAAATATAAGTCATTATGCATTTCTACATCTTCTACCTTTACTGTTACTACAGCCCTCAAGTTAAATATGTCATTATGCATTTCTACATCTTCTACCTTTACTGTTACTACAGCCCTGAAGTTAAATATAAGTCATTATGCATTTCTATATCTACTACCTTTACTGTTACCAGAGCCCTGAAGTTAAATGTAAGTCATTATGCATTTATAAACTTCTACCTTTACTGTTACTACAGCCCCGAAGTTAAATATAAGTCATTATATTTTTCTACATCTTCTACCTTAGTAGAGCAAATTTCAGGTATTTTTGGGGAGGTACCCAGACCAGAGGTATAACAAGCACTGTCATATATCAAAATGTTCGGCATAGTTTGAATTTTTGGAACTACCAGCATAAATTTGAAGTTTTTGGTACTAACTCTTAAGTCATTATGCATTTCTACATCTTCTACCTTTACTGTTACTACAGCCTGAAGTTAAATATAAGTCATTGTGCATTTCTACATCTTCTACCTTTACTGTAACCAGGGCCCTGAAGTTAAATATAAGTAAATATGCATTTCTAAACTTCTACCTTTACTGTTACTACAGCCCTGAAGTTAAATATGTCATTATGCATTTCTACATCTTTTACCTTTACTGTTACCAGATCCCTGAAGGTAAATATAAGTCATTATGCATTTCTACATCTTCTACCTTTACTATTACTACAGCCATAAAGTTAAATATAAGTCATTATGCATTTCTACATCTTCTACCTTTACTGTTACTGGAGCCCCGAAGTTAAATATGTCATTATGCATTTCTACATCTTCTACCTTTACTGTTACTACAGCCATGAAGTTAAATATAAGTCATTATGCATTTCTACATCTTTTACCTTTACTGTTACCAGAGCCCTGAAGTTAAATACAGTTGCTGCCACGCGGATTACGACTTTTTCGCAGCATCCCCGCGGCCGTTTTTCAATCGAAGTCACAAATCCCCGCGATCGTACCGCGGATTGTCACCCGAAATGTCGCGGGGATTGCGGGGATTCCTCGCGACTGTAAAAATCGCCGCGATTGCAAAATCCAGTCTCGAAAGAAAGAAATCACTGCGATTCTCCGTGATAGATTCGCGGAGGAAAGCGGGGGGAAATTAGAGCACGGATCAATGAAAAATGTAATAAAAATGATAAATACAATGGACAATTTTGGAAGCAATACGTATTTCAAACTTTTAATGCATTTAATAACATGTGTTTTTCGTTTTTGTTGTCCAAAAGTCGCATTTCTCTTCACCGGACATAAATTGGCTACCCACAATCCTTTGCGATGTGTGTACCTATTAACAAGGCGGCACTAATAACGGGTTTATGACCCGGAATTCTTTACAATTTTTGGATTATTTCTGACTAAAGAACCCATCGATGTATTAATAACCAACAGCAGAATAGTAAAATATGTTAAAATAACGATTAATTAAAAATATAATTCTAATTTCCAGTATAAGAATTACTGTTTGAATTTTATGTTCAGTCACCGCGAAGTCGGTAATAGGAACCGCCATATAACTATCGTGACCCAGTATACATTATCCGGGCATTTGAATTTTCCGAAAACAAAAATAAAATTGTCTTCTGCTTCGGGTTTTTAATAGTTATTGAATAATAATGCATTAAATTGACTGCACAATTGTACATTGATACTGAAGATAAATCGCTGCGATGGCCTGCGATTTCACACCGGGTAAAGCGGTGTGCGAATCAAAACAGATCACGGCGAATCACGGTGATTGTGTCATGGTGGAAAAAATGTATTATCCCCGCGATGAGCGGGCTGTCTGCGGATTGCGGGGACAAAATCAGTGTGTCCGCGGTGAGATAAAATCGCCGCGATGAGTGGGATTAGTCGTAATCCGCGTGGCAGCAACTGTATAAGTCATTATGCATTTCTACATCTTCTCCCTTTACTGTTACTGGAGCCCTGAAGTTAAATATGTCATTATGCATTTCTAAACTTCTACAGGTTTACTGTTACTACAGCCCTGAAGTTAAATATGTCATTATGCTTTTCTACATCTTCTTCTTTAGTAGAGCAAATGTCAGGTATTTCTGGGGAGGTACCCGGACCCGAGGTATAACACGCACTGTCATATATCAAAATGCTCGGCACAGTTTGAAGTTTTTGGGACTACCGGTATAAATTTGAAGTTTTTGGTACTAACTCCTAAGTCATTATCTTCTACCTTTACTGTTACTACAGCCCTGAAGTTAAATATAAGTCTTTATGCATTTTACATCTTCTACCTTTACTGTTACCAGAGCCCTGAAGTTATGTATAAGTCATTATGCATTTCTACATCTTCTACCTTTACTGTTACTACAGCCCTGAAGTTAAATATAAGTCATTATGCATTTCTACATCTTCTACCTTTACTGTTACCAGAGGCCCAGACAATGTTTTTGACCCGAAGAGATATCACCCCTCAAATTGAAATGAGGGGTAACATCTTATTTTCACTAGAATTGAAGGGTAATCTCGGAAATATTTACTCCCAAAAATCATAACTAAGAGGTAAAACCTCAATTTTAAAACTGCCGAGTCAGACTGTTATAAGGGTATGATAACGGACATAACAGCACAATACTCAAAATACAGGTAATCATGAAGTTGTACAAATATCATGTCTATCTATCTGTTAAAACCTACAGTTGTAAACAAAGTCCTGTTTTCCACAGTTTTTCTCGATAATTTTGAAATGTTGTGACTTTTATTTGCAAAAACATTGTCAATTGAATCGCTCAATATCTGTTTACAAAATGCAGCTCGTTATCAGTATCTGTAGGCGCTAGCTTTATTGCATGATATATTTTAAACAAGAGCTCTACCGATACCGATTACAGTTATCGTTACTTTTTAGTGCATATCACCAGTATTCGAATATCGCATTGAAAACATTCGAAAACATTCGAAAATGCAATATAGTATAACGGCACATACGCGTCAATTTTTTACTTTATGCGTATATCAAATGTTCAATGCATTTTTGGTGCATTTTATCTGGAGCTCTGCTGTTACTAAAGCTCTAAAGTTAAATACAATAGTACAGGGGTATCAAGACATCAACTGAGCATAAGGGTTTAAATTAAGAGTTTGTTTTTTTAGTAAACACATTATATATGTTGCATAAATTTACTACTGTCCCGACTTAACAATTTGGCGCTGTTTGGTTCAGTTCATTAAAAAAAATCCAATATAACTTGTATGTAATACTGTGACCCCAGGGACTGGGCCAGATTTGATCACTGTTTCACTATTTGAACAAACTTGGTAGACGACCATAAGCGTATGCTACATGCAACATATAAGAGTTCTATGCCTTGTGGTTTTAGAGAATATTTTCCCCATTAGAAATCTATGTAAAACATGTTACCCTAGGGTGGGGTCAAATTAGTCCCCGGCATCACCACTTAAACACACTTGGTATAGGGATCTTAGATCTCAAGCTCTTGAAGTTTCAGAGAAGAAGAATTTTCAAAGATTTTCCTATATAACTCTAGACATATATAACTCTGAATCCCGGGGCATGGCCAGACCTGACCCCAGGGCAGGGGTGTAAAATTCCACTCGCCCGCTCGCATTTGCGAGTGCAAGCTGCCTTCGGACGAGTAACATTTGGCGTTTGGTCGTCCGACAGGGCGAGTGACTTTTTGCACTATAACAATTAAGTTAAACTATTGTTCAAACACGATGTTGCAATATTTGCAATATTTCAAATCTGGATCATTTCCGACGCGTAATTTTGTTCCGTATTGTCGTTTGCAGCACCCAGATTAACAGGTGTTTGTTTGTTACCAGGTAACGCACGCGTCATATAGACTGTGATTCAATTCACGCTAAAATCAATTGGAGTGAGATGCAATATATCGCTAACCAGTCAGACTGGTTTTTTTTTATATCGACACTGTAAACATGGCGGGTAAACAAGCAGACATCAGGTCGCTGTTCGGAAAGTCTGCGTCAGCGACTGCAAGTGGATTCGGCCCGAGTGTCGGCAAATCAGAACGGGTATGGCTGAACAACAAGCGTAGTTCTCAACCGCTATTAATTAGTTCTGGCGTCTATTAGTGGTCCAATGGAGACAAAATACTGAAGAGGAAGTTCAGCAGAATGTTGTTGTTGTAGAAGTTAATTCTCCGCCGCGCTTATTTTTCTTGCCCACTCCCCAACGAATGTCAGCGTGGAAGGGAATAAATCTTAATGTGTTTACTTGAAGTGAATGTGGACACTGAAATGAGAGACTGTCAATGCCTGTGACAGTGAATGAGGACAGATTGCAGACCATAATATTAAATGTGTTGTTAGATAATATGGCGCTTTCTGTATTTGCATAACAATAAAATATCCACATACTGCCTGTCAGCTACTACAGTGTCTGTGAGTACACAAATGTACTTATTGTAGCTTACTATAGTGGTGAAAATAATGTTCAGGTTATATGCTGCAGGGCGAGTGGTAAATTGGTTAGGGCGAGTAGCTTTTTGCTTCCACTAGTCCTGCAGGGCGAGTGGATTTTTCCAAATGTTTACACCCCTGCAGGTTCCATTATGCTGCATTCAATATACGACAGCTTTATGAACCTCTATGCCTTGTGGTTTAAGAGAATAAGATTTTCCACTTGTTTCCCTATGTAAGTCTCTGTAAAACATGTGACCGATGGGGCAATGCCAAATTTGAGCCAGGTTGGTAGAGGACTATAAGCTAATGCTACATGCAAGATATTGGACCTCTTACACTTCTATAAGAATTCCAGCAGTGCAAGAGCACTATTATTTTTGGCTCCGAGCCCAGGGTCCCTCAGCGGGGGTCAAAAGGTCAAATAAACTAAAAATTCAATTACCGATACAATGTCAGTTTTTTTTTTTTTTGCACATAACTTGGTATATGTAATCGTCTATAAAAGATAAACATATCAAACAATTATTATATTTCGCAAACTCGAACGTCTGCCCTTGGGCCCAGGGTGGATGGGGTGGACGGGAATTTATTTTGTTGTAATTATGTCTCAAATGAAACATTATGATTATGGCTCTGCACCCAGGGTCCCTCAGGGGAGTCAAAAGGTCAAATACACTAAAAATTCAATTACACTGTCATTTTTCCATATTCTTGCACATAACTTGGTGTATGTAAACGTCTATAAAAGATAAGCAACATATTAATTGATTTTATTATTTTTATTTAATCGAACTCGGACCGTCTGCCATTTTTTCATACTTTTGCACATTAATTGGTATAATAGTCATCTAATAAAGAGATACACAGCATGTCAATTTAAAACTCGGACGTCTTCCCTGGGGTTCGGGTTGGAGGGGGTGGGTGGTTGGTGGAGGGTAACAGGGGGTTAATTTATTTAAAAATTCAAAAAATGTGTGGGGGGGGGGGGGGGGGGGGGACAGTGACCTTCACCTACACACCTTTTCCTTCACTTATCTGTTATCTGCCCGTTGCTTGGAGGGTGTAGGTCACATCTGCATTTCCTATGTCACGTTGGGATTTACTTCGTCAGATACTATAACCAAACTTTAAAAGGTCTAGCACATACAGTTTATGTAAGTAACCTAAACGCAAAACTGAATTCAGACATCACTGGAAAAGTTACGTCTTTTTTCCTTCGAAAAAAGTAATTTGTCAAAATCTATGGTATAGTTCTTGAGATATTTTTAGGTTTTGACTATTTTAAGTGGCGACTAAGACGAATGTGGGATTTAGTTCTTCTATAAGGTGATCCCTATCAGAAGCATCCATTTGTTAATATGATCTATTATCAGTAACTCAAAAACACCTACCTGTTAGAACGTTTTCCATATGGCGGATCTACACAATCGTATGCAAATATATTGAACTTATAGTGTTTTCTCTTCTCATAATTCAAAGTTTCACCCTCCTTTAGCACGATTATGGCCTCTCCTGTCTCGCGATTCTTTAACTCGATCTCAAAGGGAATGTTCTTCCTGTTAGAGACAACCTCGTATCTACAGATTAGACCTGGAATACACAAGGTTGAAATGTACATTTCATTAACGGCCCAAGTTGGCATGTGAATGCTCTACTGCTAGAGGTTCACCATTTGTACAAGACTTCTGCCTTGTGGTTTCAGAGAAGATTTTTAGTAAAGTGTTTGTATAGAACTTTTGTACAGATGGTGGATTACAGCATTTCCGTAGTGTCAATAGATCACCGTGTTTCTTGGTGTTAAGTTGCAGTGAATCACAGGGAGGTTATAACAGACATTACAATTTCTGTTAAAATATATAACGTATTTAATAAAGAATCAAACAATAAACGTGATTGGATTTCTTTGTTCGGATTCCATTTCCAGTCAGAAATAGGTTTCCAAATTTGGTCAATATATTTGCTCCCAATATTGACCGGACTGGTTCAGACGGGTTTATCAAATTGAACTAAACGTCATCAAAAGTGTGTAAATAATCTATCAAACAATCCAGCTTGCATTCTGTGTATACATGACCTAGATAGACGAAAATGTACATTTTAAATTAAATGTATTAAATTAATAAAGAATCTAATTATACGCATGATTTGTGTCGATAAAATATGTGTATGTATTATTTAATATTGTGTACATGTATGTTGTAAAATATGTGTGAGTTATTTAATATTGTGTACATTTATGTTGTAAAATTTCAAAAAAACTAGAAATTGTTATTGCCCATGGGACAAAAACGTATGGCTGCCCCAATAGCCCGAACAGGCATAATTGACGACTCTAGGTCCAACTGTCCTCTATTGATCTGAGATCGTTTTGATAATCAATATCCCTGTGACTGTATCTACTATCTGTATCAGTAAGGCCACATAAAAAAATATGTGTGGTTCAGGTAACCCGATCGACCCTATTATTTTAAGGGACCGACCCTAAAACGTTTTATGCAAAAATAAAAAAAAAATAAAAAATATTTAAAAAAAAATTAAAAATATTTAAAAAAAATATTTAAAAAATATTAAAAAAATATTTAAAAAAAAAATTAAAAAAAATTAAACAAAATAAAAAATCAATAGGGGTCATCTACTGGTCATGACCAACCATCCTTCCAAGTTTGAGGACCCTAGGTCCAACCATTCTCTAGTTATTGATCGGACATCGTTTTGATAGTCAATGTCACCGCAACCTTGACCTTTGACCTAGTGACCCCAAAATCAAAAGGGGTCATCTACTTGTCATGACCAACCATCCCTCCAAGTTTGAGGAACCTAGGTCCAACCATTCTCTAGTAGTCGCTACAAACTTATTTATTTTAAATCTATTTTTAGCTGTGGCGGCCATCTTGAATTTCCGGCCAACCTGAAATGTTTCTAGGATCAACTAGACATCAAGAGCAACATTCCTGTGAAGTTTCTTGAACATCCGTCAAGTAGTTTCAGAGGAGTAGTCGCTACAAGTTTTTACTATATAACTCTATATAACCAAAGATGGCCACTGGCAGCCATGTTTAACATCGAATCAGAATAATTTTCGACAAGGACCAACATCATGTCATACTGATAATTTTAGAAAAAGTCCCATATCAATATCTTTATAGTTTTGAAGAAGTAGTCGCTACAAACTTATTTATTTTAAATCTATTTTTAGCTGTGGTGGCCATCTTGAATTTTCCGGCCGACCTGAAATTTTTCTAGGATCAACTAGACATCAAGACCAACATTCCTGTGAGTTTCATGAACATCCGTCAAGTGGTTTCAGAGGAGTAGTCGCTACAAGGTTTTTACTAAATAACTCAATGTAACCAAAGATGGCCACTGGCAGCCATGTTAACGTCGAATCAAAATAATTTTCGACAAGGATCAACATCATGTCATGCTGATCATTTAGAAAAAGTCCCATATCAATATCACTTATAGTTTTTAAAGAAGTAGTCGCTACAAACTTATTTTTAAAAATCTATTTTTAGCTGTGACGGCCATCTTGAATTTCTGCAGATCTGAATTTGCTAGGATCAATTAGACATCAAGAGCAACATTCCTGTAAAGTTTCATGACAATCCGCTAAGTAGTTTCAGAGGAGTAGTCGCTACAAGTTTTTACTATATACACTCTATGTAAACAAAGATGGCCGCTGGCAGCCATGTTTAACGTTGAATCAAACGATTTTTGATAAGGATCAACATCATGTCATGCTGATCATTTTAGAAAAAGTCCCATATCAATATCACTTATAGTTTTCAAGAAGTAGTCGCTACAAACTTGTATTATAAAACTCTATTTTTAGCTTTGGCGGCCATCTTGGATTTCACATCAACATGAATTTTTGCTAGGATCAACTAGACTTTATGGGCAACATTTCTGTAAAGTTTCATGAATATCCATTCAGTAGTTTCAGAGGAGTTGTCGCTACAAATAAAAGTTTACGGACAGACGGACGACGGACGCCGCATCACGGCATAAGCTCTGCTGATCTCTGATTTTTTAGAAAAATGTCATAATGCTACCACAAATTTTAATTATAAAGCTATATATCAATTCAATTTAAAACATCAACCTTAGTACATGTATATCCTAAATGCTGCTCCAAATCACCCTTTTGTAACATCAATGGAATGATCCATATTCATAAATGACCAGGTCACAGATCATGTTATGCAATGTCTCCTGAGAATTAGGTTAATATCTAACCAGTACAAGTATACTTGCTCTTGTCTCTGTGGTCACATTTGGAAAATCAGAATCAAAATAAAATCTTAAAATCCTACAATTTGTGTTTCAGTCTTTTTCTAAGAGACAAAAATACAAAGGAGACATAATCCTTACCCCGCTATGAATGTATAATGGACTGTCCTTTCTTTGAATGTGGACCAGTCCATTTATAGTACAAAGGGGTGTTTCAGTCAAATGACTGATGAGCACCCAGTGTAAACCCTGATCAGTCTGCAAGATGTCGTGCCAGTCATTTTGGTAAAGGTTCAATATCACTTATGGTTTTTGAGAAGTAGTCGCCACAAAGTCACTTAAAATCTATTTTCAGCCATGGCTGCCATCTTGAAATTCCTGCCGAGCTAAATTTTTGCTAGGTTCAACTAGACATCAAGAGCAACATTCCTGTTAAGTTTCATGAAAATAAGTCAAGTAGTTCAGAGGAGTAGTCGCCACAAGATTTTTTTCAGCAGTGGCGGCCATCTTGAATTTCCTAGCAACCTGAATTTTTGCTATGATCAGCTAGACATCATGAGCAACATTCCTGTCAAGTTTCATGGAATTCCATCATGTAGTTTCAGAGAAGTAGTCGCCTCAAGTTTTTCTTATATAACTCTATGTAAACACAGATGGCCGCCAGCGGCCATGTTTGACATCGAATCAAAATAACCTTTGGTTAGGACAAACTACATGTCGTGCCAGTTATTTTGGTAAAGGTTCCAAATCAATATCACTTATGGTTTTTGAGAAATAGTCGCCACAAAATCGCATTTTTAAAATCTATTTTCAGCCATGGCTGCCATCTTGAATATCCTGCCGAGCTGAATTTTTGCTAGGTTCAACTAGACACCAAGAGCAACATTCCTGTGAATTCACGAAAATAAGTCAAGTAGTTTCAGAGGAGTAGTCGCCACAAGTTTTTCCTATATAACTCTATGTAAACAAAGAAGGCCGCTGGCGGCCATGTTTGACATTGAATCAAAATGAGTCTTGGTTAAGACCAAGGAAATGTCGCACCAGTCATTTTGGTAAAGGTTCCAAGTCAATATCATTTACGTTTTTTGAGAAGTTGTCGCCACAGAGTCGCAGTTTTAAAATCTATTTTCAGCCGTATTTTCAGCCTGTATTTTTGCTAGGATTAACTAGACATCAAGAACAACATTCCTGTGAAGTTTCATGAAATTCCATCAAGTAGTTTCAGAGGAGTAGTCGCCACAAGTTTTTCCTACATGTATATAAATCTATGTAAACAAAGATGGCCGCTGGTGGCCATGTTGACATCCAATCAAAATAAACTTTGGTTCGGACCACCTACATGTCGTGCAAGTCATTTTGGTCAAGGTTCCAAATCAGTATCACTTATGGTTTTTGAGAAGTAGTCGACACAACATCGCATATTTATGCTATCAACTAGACATCAAGAACAACATTCCTGTGAAGTTTCATGAAAATCCGTCAAGTAGTTTCAGAAGAGTAGTCACTACAAAAATAAGTTTACGGACAGACACAAACAGACAGACTGATGGACTACGGACGACGCACCAAGGCATAAACATCAGTCAAGCTAAAAATTGCGATACCTTACTCAAAACAAAAGTAACTGAGCAGAAACCATTTTTAGTAACAGTGACCTTGACCTTGACCCCAGTGGCCCTAAATGCAATCCCAACCTTTCTCCTGACAAAAGTTACTGAGCAGAAACAATTTTTCTATTTTTAGTAACACAGACCTTGACCTTGAATCCAGTAGCCCCAAATGCAATACCAACCATCCTATCTTTTTTTTAGTAAGTGACCTTGACCTTGAAACCAGTGACCCCAATTTCAATCTCAAGATATTTAAAACAAGAGGCCCAAGAGGGCCTGTATCACTCTACTGGCTATATGGAGTCTGTGGTGGGGAACACAACATCGATATGCGCAACTAGGCTTGGTACTGATCATTCCTGACAAGTTTCACTGACATCCAGCATGGACTTTAGAACTAGTCCAAACCCAAAGTCGGGCGTGCCACTTTTTTCAAAGATTTCAGTCCCGGTCTATTCCAATTTTAAAACAAGAGGTCAATGACCTTGAAGCTCTACAGATTGATTTTGATTTCAGGAAGTAGTCGCTACAGACTTGTTTTTTGAAAATCTATTTTTAACCGTGGTGGCCATCTTGAATTTCCGGCCGAGCTGAAATTTTGCTAGGATCAATAAGACATTAAGAGCAACATTCCTGTGAAGTTTCATGAAAATCCGTCAAGTAGTTTCAGAGAAGTAGTCGCTACAAGTTTTCATTATATAACTCTATGTAAACAAAGATGGCCGCTGGCAGCCATGTTTAACGTCAAATCAAAACGATTTTCGACAAGGACCAACATCATGTCATACTGATCATTTTAGAAAAAGTCCCATATCAATATCTCTTATTGTTTTGAAGAAGTAGTCGCTACAAACTTATTTATTTTAAATCTATTTTTAGCTGTGGCGGCCATCTTGAATTTCCGGCCGACCTGAAATTTTTCTAGGATCAACTAGACATCAAGAGCAATATTCCTGTGAAGTTTCATGAACATCCGTCAAGTAGTTTCAGAGGAGTAGTCGCTACAAGTTTTTACTATATAACTCTATGTAACCAAAGATGGCCACTGGCAGCCATGTTTAACGTCAAATCAAAATAATTTTCCACAAGGATCTACATCATGTCATGCTGATCATTTCAGAAAAAGTCCCATATCAATATCACTTATAGTTTTCAAGAAGTAGTCGCTACAAACTTATTTTTTAAAAATCTATTTTTAGCTGTGACGGCCATCTTGAATTTCCGGCCGACCTGAAATTTTTCTAGGATCAATTAGACATCAAGAGCAACATTCCTGTAAAGTTTCATGACAATCCGCCAAGTAGTTTCAGAGGAGTAGTCGCTACAAGTTTTTACTATATAACTCTATGTAAACAAAGATGGCCCCTGGTAGCCATGTTTAACGTTGAATCAAAACGATTTTTGACTAGGATCAACATCATGCAATGCTGATCATTTTAGAAAAAGTCCCATATCAATATCACTTATAGTTTTCAAGAAGTAGTCGCTACAAACTTGAATTTAAAAAATCTATTTTTAGCTTTGGCGGCCATCTTGGATTTCACATCAACATGAATTTTTGCTAGGATCAACTAGACTTCATGGGCAATATTTCTGTAAAGTTTTATGAATATCCATCCAGTAGTTTCAGAGGAGTAGTCGCTACAAATAAAAGTTAACGGACAGACGGACGGACAGACGGACGACGGACGCCTCACCACGGCATAAGCTCTGCTGATCTCTGATCAGTAGAGCTAAAAAGAGAAAGTCGGATGTGTCACCTGTCATAAAACAACCGCAGCCCACTTTTCAAAGTAATTCTTTAATTCCACTCGCTTAAGTAATGCAATTAGCATTCACAGCGGCGATCAGCGATGACCCAGGGCAATTTTATCAACAATCAAGCATGCCGAAAGTCCCGCCTCCAAATTACTTTAACGGACAGTCGGCGTTATCGACATTATCCAATCAATTGACCCCGATTTATTTTAATCCGACCCGCTAGCCAATGAAACAAATACTACAGATAAATCACCTGTTTGTCACGTGGACCGTAACCTGGTGAGCTGAAAATGACGATACATTCAAACAATTTACACTTTGATTAATTAGCAATCAGGCTGATTTGTCGGCAATCTTTCGATGAGTAAAGAAACTAAGGACTTTTATACAACTGATATACATAACCAGTTTGATTTTATATTCAGCAGTGCTAAGTTTACATTTCAAAAATGAGTCTGTTGAACTTTTTCAGTGTTAAAAATAAGGAAAATATTCAGATTGAAAGTGAAAGTCAAAATAAAAATAGGAAAAATGTAGAATGTGATTCACAGACAACCAAAAAGTCCAAATCATCTGGTGTAGTGGACAAAAATATGATGTAAACAAACGTGACAGGATTTTTAAACAGCACCGGTTAGATACCTTCTCTAGGCTAGCGCTAGGATGTTAAACCTTTTAGCCAAATCTGGCTAAAGCCCTAAAAAATTCTTTAGCCAGATTAGAATGTCTTGAGCCACACTTTTACCGAGATATTTTGGAACTTTACTTGAAGGCGCTAAAACCTCGCATTTGCGTACACATCAAAAGTAAGTTAAAAGAGTATGCTTCAATATTAACCAGTAGGGTATCAATATTTCCATATCATATGCATGCTGCATTCTGCTGTTTTAATTCTTAGGGCTGTTCCAGGAAAAAAGGCCTGGGGGGGGCAAGAACGACAGTCAAAAAAACACCCCCCACCCACAGAATTCGAATTATTTTCCACCCCACACCCACAGAATTTGAATTCGCCAAGAACCCCCCACCCACAGAATTAGAACTTTTTACAAATTTAGTAAATTTGATAAATTGACCTTCAAATCACTCTTATAATCAGTGCTCCAGATAAGCTTTTTCCTAGCGGTAACATTGATTGTGGACCTGAGGTTTGGGTCTATATTCATAAAGAAAACAATCTTGTAGGCCTGGGTCCATATTCATAAAGAAAACAATCCTGTAGGCCTGGGTCCATATTCATAAAGAAAACAATATTGTAGGCCTGGGTCCATATTCATAAAGACAACAATCCTGTAGGCCTGGGTCCATATTCATAAAGAAAACAATCTTGTAGGCCTGGGTCCATATTCATAAAGAAAACAATCCTGTAGGCCTGGGTCCATATTCATAAAGAAAACAATCCTGTAGGCCTGGGGCCTAAATTAAAATATTGTTTGTTTGCAGTTTGCGACCGACCCACGGCAAATCCGCCGACCCAAACAATGTTTTTAATTATTTTTTTTTATTTTTTTTTTTCTCAAGTTTTTTTGTTTCTTTTTTCTTGCATGTTCTGTTAATATTTAACTAAACCCTTTTTTAAAAAAAAAATCTATGGATAATACTAGTGAAGCACACGATATTTGCATGCAGTCGATGGGCATGCGTTAATAATAAAAATGTTTTAAAAAAATATATATATATCCCTACCGACCGACCCACCCCTAAAAGCCATGGGTCGGAAACTGCAAACAAACAATTGTTTAATGGTGGCCTGGGTCCATATTCATAAAGAAAAAAATCCTGAAGGCCTGGGTCCATATCCATAAAGAAAACAATCCTGTAGGCCTGGGTCCATATTCATAAAGAAAACAATCCTGTAGGCCTGGGTCCATATTCAGAAAGAAAACAATCTTGTAGGCCTGGGTCCATAGGCCTGGGTCCATATTCATAAAGAAAACAATATTGTAGGCCTGGGTCCATATTCATAAAGAAAACAATCCTGTAGGCCTGGGTCCATATTCAGAAAGAAAACAATCTTGTAGGCCTGGGTCCATAGGCCTGGGTCCATATTCATAAAGAAAACAATCCTGTAGGCCTGGGTCCATATTCATAAGGAAAACAATCCTGTAGGCCTGGGTCCATATTCATAAAGAAAACAATCTTGTAGGCCTGGGTCCATAGGCCTGGGTCCATATTCATAAAGAAAACAATCATGTAGGCCTGGGTCCATGCTCATAAAGAAAACAATCCTGTAGGCCTGGGTCCATATTCATAAAGATAACAATCCTGTAGGCCTGGGTCCATATTCATAAAGATAACAATCCTGTAGGCCTGGGTCCATATCCATAAAGAAAACAATCCTGTAGGCCTGGGTCCATATTCATAAAGAAAACAATCTTGTAGGCCTGGGTCCATATTTATAAAGAAAACAATCCTGTAGGCCTGGGTTCATATTCATAAAGAAAACAATCCTGTAGGCCTGGGTCCATATTCATAAAGAAAACAATCTTGTAGGCCTCGGTCCATTTCCATAAAGAAAACAATCTTGTAGGCCTGGGTCCATATTCATAAAGAAAACAATCCTGTAGACTTGGGTCCATATTCATAAAGAAAACAATCCTGTAGGCCTGGATCCATATCCATAAAGAAAACAATCTTGTAGGCCTGGGTCCATATCCATAAAGAAAACAATCCTGTAGGCCTGGGTCCATATTCATAAAGAAAACAATCTTGTAGGCCTGGGTCCATATCCATAAAGAAAACAATCCTGTAGGCCTGGGTCCATAGGCCTGGGTCCATATTCATAAAGAAAACAATATTGTAGGCCTGGGTCCATATTCATAAAGAAAACAATCCTGTAGGCCTGGGTCCATATTCAGAAAGAAAACAATCTTGTAGGCCTGGGTCCATAGGCATGGGTCCATATTCATAAAGAAAACAATCCTGTAGGCCTGGGTCCATATTCATAAGGAAAACAATCCTGTAGGCCTGGGTCCATATTCATAAAGAAAACAATCTTGTAGGCCTGGGTCCATAGGCCTGGGTCCATATTCATAAAGAAAACAATCATGTAGGCCTGGGTCCATGCTCATAAAGAAAACAATCCTGTAGGCCTGGGTCCATATTCATAAAGATAACAATCCTGTAGGCCTGGGTCCATATTCATAAAGATAACAATCCTGTAGGCCTGGGTCCATATCCATAAAGAAAACAATCCTGTAGGCCTGGGTCCATATTCATAAAGAAAACAATCTTGTAGGCCTGGGTCCATATTTATAAAGAAAACAATCCTGTAGGCCTGGGTTCATATTCATAAAGAAAACAATCCTGTAGGCCTGGGTCCATATTCATAAAGAAAACAATCTTGTAGGCCTCGGTCCATATCCATAAAGAAAACAATCTTGTAGGCCTGGGTCCATATTCATAAAGAAAACAATCCTGTAGACTTGGGTCCATATTCATAAAGAAAACAATCCTGTAGGCCTGGATCCATATCCATAAAGAAAACAATCTTGTAGGCCTGGGTCCATATCCATAAAGAAAACAATCCTGTAGGCCTGGGTCCATATTCATAAAGAAAACAATCTTGTAGGCCTGGGTCCATATCCATAAAGAAAACAATCCTGTAGGCCTGGGTCCATATTCATAAAGAAAACAATCCTGTAGGCCTGGGTCCATATTCATAAAGAAAACAATCCTGTAGGCCTGGGTCCATATTAATAAAGAAAACAATCCTGTAGGCCTGGGTCCATATTCATAAAGAAAACAATCCCGTAGACTTGGGTCCATATTCATAAAGAAAACAATCCTGTAGGCCTGGGTCCATATCCATAAAGAAAACAATCTTGTAGGCCTGGGTCCATATCCATAAAGAAAACAATCCTGTAGGCCTGGGTCCATATTCATGAAGAAAACAATCTTGTAGGCCTGGGTCCATATCCATAAAGAAAACAATCCTGTAGGCCTGGGTCCATATTCATAAAGAAAACAATCCTGTAGGCCTGGGTCCATATTCATAAAGAAAACAATCCTGTAGGCCTGGGTCCATATCCATAAAGAAAACAATCTTGTAGGCCTGGGTCCATATCCATAAAGAAAACAATCCTGTAGGCCTGGGTCCATATTCATAAAGAAAACAATCTTGTAGGCCTGGGTCCATATCCATAAAGAAAACAACCCTGTAGGACTGGGTCCATATTCATAAAGAAAACAATCCTGTAGGCCTGGGTCCATATTCATAAAGAAAACAATCCTGTAGGCCTGGGTCCATATTCATAAAGAAAACAATCCTGTAGGCCTGGGTCCATATTCATAAAGAAAACTATCCTGTAGGCCTGGGTCCATATCCATAAAGAAAACAATCTTGTAGGCCTGGGTCCATATCCATAAAGAAAACAATCCTGTAGGCCTGGGTTCATATCCATAAAGAAAACAATCCTGTAGGTCTGTCCATATTCATAAAGAAAACAATCCTGTTTTATTTAATAACAACTGATAAACATTTCTCTGTTATTTGGTTATGCTCAATAATGTGCTTTAATACTTACAGACAGTGTCCTTTTAAAGTTTGTTGTTATATTTTCGTACTTACAAAACATAAAAATATTGAGAAAGTAAGAGTTAAAAAAAAAAAAAAAAAAAAAAATACAGACAAAATCGGTCGGAAATTTGTATTCTATTTCTTACGGTTTTCATTCGCCAGTTCGGGTTTCTTTTCGGATTTGGCAAATGGTTAACGCGAGCCTAGCTTCTCGTGGTTAGTGTATCTTGAGGATGACAAGAAGATGTTTTGCAAATTCTGCAAGGCTTATCCCAAGCTTGCCACAACTAACCCTAACATTGTACCCCTGTTTGTGTCTGGCTCAGACAAGAACCTCATAAAACGTGTGCATCCCAGCATCTACAAGAAGCTGAAAAGATACTCCAAGATGCCCCTCTGTGTAGCATAAGATTCTTACTATTGCTACTGTTTCACCCAATGGCAGCCTACAATCTATACAACTGAAACATAAATCAATTGTCAGAAGAGTCAATAAGGATCGTTACATTTACTGTGTATAATGAATTATAATGAGTATTCAAATGGGACTAGTCACTTTTGACAGGGTGACTAGTCTCGGACTAGTGGCCAACAAATTTATTTGTACAGCCCTGCAACAAAATCATGGTGATGACATGCGCAACTAGGCTTGGTACTGCTAATCACTGCCAAGTTTTGTTGAAATCCAGCCAGGCGTTCAGGAGAACTAGCCTGTACAAAGTTAGTGTATTCAAACCTTTAAAGGGCCATAACTCTGCCAAACCTAATTCAACCAGAACAGGAGTTAGAAGAGACTAGTCTATATGTAGATAAAGTTTGTGTATAAAAACCTTTAAAAGGCTATAACTCCGCAAAAATCATTCAACTGGAACAAGGCGATGACCTGCACAACTAGGCCTGGTACTGATTATCCCTGCATGCTCAACTGAAATCCAGCCATGGGTACAGGAGAACTAGTCCAGACAAAATTTGTGTATTAAAACCTTTAAAGGGCCATAACTAAGCCAAAAATCTTTCAACCGAAATACGGCGATGACATGCAAAAGTAGGCTTGGTACTGATCATCCTTGCAAAGTTTCGATGAAATCTGGCCAGGGCTTCAGGATAACTATTCCAGACAAAGTTTGTACTTTAAAACATTTAAAGGGCCATAACTCTGCCAAAAATCATTAAACCAAAACACAGTAATGACATGCACCACTAAGCCTGGTACTGATCATCCCTACAAAGTTTCGTTGAAATCCAGCCAGGGGTTCAGGAGAACTAGTCTGGACAAAATTTGTGTATTAAAACCGTTAAAGGGCCATAACTCCATCAAAAACCGCTCAACCAAAATACGGCGATGACATGCATAAGTAGGCTTGGTTCTGATCATCCTTGCAAAGTTTCGATGAAATCCGGCCGGGCTTCAGGATAACTAGTCCAGACAAAGTTTGTATTTTAAAACCTTGAAAGGGCCACAACTCTGCCAAAAATCATTAAACCAAAACACAGTAATGATATGTACCACTAGGCCTGGTACTGATCATCCCTGCAAAGTTTTGTTGAAATCCAGACAGGGGTTCAAGAGAACTAGTCCGGACAATATGTGTGTACTAACACCTTTAAAGGGCCATAACTCCACCAAAAACCTCTCACCCAAAATATGGCGATGACATGCAGAAGTAGGCTTGGTACTGATCATCCCTGCAAAGTTTCGATGAAATCCGGCCAGGGGTTCAGGATAACTAGTCCAGACAAAGTTTGTATTTTAAAACCTTTAAAGGGCCATAACTCTGCCAAAAATCATTCAACTGGAACACGGTGATGACATGCATAACTAGATTTGGTACTGATCATCAATGCAAAGTTTCATTAAAATCCAGCCAAATGAACTTAATGAGGCAAAATACTTGTACAGCATTTTTAACTTACTAATCCGAATTTGATGGTTTTCAAACTTGTCCGAGCGTTCATTGATATTAACAATCTGGTACAGTTTAGTAAGATTGGGTGAAAATTGAAGGCCTATTGTCTTAATGAGGCAAAATACAGCGTTTTAACTAAATCAAGGGCCATAACTCCAATATTACTGGTCCGATCTGACAGGTTTTCGAATTCGTCCAAGCTTTCATTAGTATCAACAATCTGGTAAAGTTTGGTAAAGATCCAACGAAAAATGAAGGCCCTATCGTTTTAACAAGGCCAAATTATAGCATATTTCAGCTAACCAAGGGCCATAACTCCGGTGTAAATGGTCCAATCTGTCTGGTATTCAAACTCGTCCGAGCATTCATTGATATCAACAATCTGGTAAAGTTTGGAAAAGATCCGTTGAAATATGAAGGCTCGAACTCGTCCAAGATTTCATTGCCATTAACAATCTGTGCAAGTTTGGTAAAGATCAAATAATAAATGAAGGTGCTAGAGTGTTCAAAAGGCAAAATATGGCATTTTTTAGCAAAAACAAGGGTCATAACTTCGGCATATACAAAAAAACTTCCGCCATCATTGCCGGGCCTTGGTAAAATTACTTCGATCATAGCAACATTACAATTATCATCAAGTTCTTGGTGGAGCGCTGTGGTCTAGTGGTAGAGCGTTGGACCCATGATCCAAAAGTCGTTTTTGGAAAAATATAATATCTGCATTGCTTAGTACTGGTTCCACCCAGGAAGACATCGAGAGTGATTCAAATAAGTTCATAGAGCTTTCGTTACAATCTATGTAAAATCTATGTAAAATAAATAAGTTTAAACTAAGTTCATGATAAATTACAATTACAAGTTTAGCAATGACTTTTATAGACCTCTAAAGATATATGTAATCAGTTACAATGCATGTAAATGCAGATATATAAAACTGTAAACAATCTCTACAAATGGCGACTTCAAGATGGCCTAGGGCGAGTGTGTCCCCAACATGCTGAAATTTGGTTGGTCAGTTGGTCAACAGAACAGCACAAAAACGTGGGGGGAGACAGAATTCCTAGGGAAGGACCTGCTGTCTATACAATGTTTATAATTGTGACTATATGATACATACGTGCAGATCCAACAGTATCATTATCGTACGCCGACAACGATGAATCAAGTCTCACGGTAGTCTCATCCTCGCGAATCTTCCCTCTGAATAATGGAACATCCCGGCTGTTTTTGTAGTTTGAGACTATTACTGGAGCAAAAGCATTGGGTTCTGAAAAAGAATGTGAATCATAATAATTTTACGGACATTTTTAAATAGGATTGACTCTACCAGATTTCATTATCGTGTATAGCGTTTTACTAAATGTAGCAGGAGTAGTAGATATTAATTTTAACCTACATGTAGATGTATATAGAACTGAATAAGCATATCCATCATTATATAATACCAAAAACAGTCGGGCCCTTAAATATTGGGAAGGACCCTTTGATTCTAAAAGTTAAGGACCCTTTGGTAAAAACATTAGTGTCGAAATTACTCAAACCATGTAAAATATAAATCTGAGAAAAACAATCTCAAAAAAAAATACAAACAAGATGGAATGCACACATTACTATTGATTCTTGTGTAAAAACCACCATATTACAGGGTTCGACACTAACTTTTATAAGTAGGAAGCCTGAAGGTGGTCCTTCTAATTGATAGGTGGTCCTTCTCATGTACAGCTATACGTTACTGAAACATTACAGTAAAGAGAAAACCCCACATATACAGTGTTGTTCTGTTCAATGTTTACATTATTTTTCAGCTTTGTCTTTTGTTATTTTGGTGGCAAGAGACGATTTTGAGAACATTCCATATTTTTAATGAATGCGAAAACCTGTTACACAATGTCAATCATGCGAACGCTTGACCCTCCTATATGTATAATCCTACTACATGAGATGGATATTTTTAATGTTCGTAATTTAAAATAGCAGGCCCGATGGGCCACCAATCTTTAGGAAAGTGGTGGTCCTTCCAAAAATCAGGTGGTCTCGGGCCAGCGGACCTGCGAAAGTGTCGAACCCTGTATTATTTTACTTTCGTCAACAAATTTTGCTAATAGTATGCCATGTTTAAAATGAAAGTTAAACCGAAACTCAAATTGCTCAGGACGAAAAGAATTGTTTGTTGTTACACTATAGTCAACATTACAAATTTCGTCGAATGAAAAATCTGTAAAAAAAAAAGTAAATTATTCACGCACATACTCTACATTTACCTTCAACAGTTACTAAAATGACACTTAAAAACAACATCTCTGTGGAAATACATTCTTACAGTAATACTGACAAGTTAGGAAGCATTGTATGTTGATATTTTCTGTTGAATTTCCACCCAAATCATTCATTAACATGTAAAATTTTAGCATAAGTGAAAGACTTCACATTTTGACAAAAAGAAAAAGAAATAATGTGATATATACATGTATATAAAATGCGAATTATTTTAATAAAGGACTACATTTATAAGAGCTATTCACCCTTTTGCCCTTATCAAATCTCGCTCTCGTTTTTCGCGAGATTACGAGTTCGGGGTGTCTCAACACTAACACTATATAGTGAGTATACAGAGTTCATTTGTTTTAGACACATTTTAGAATGTATCATGCAAAAATATCGTGAGAGTGCTGTTTCTGGTTGTGTTAGTAATATAAGCTGTCAGAATATTGACCTTTTCTGGGAGAAATGGCTTTTTTATTGCCATTATAACGATACCTTGAAACTGAAAGTAGGTAGATGTGCGTTACTCAAATATCATACTCCTATTGTTTCGTAAATTATTTAAAGTAATTAGCTTTACTTATTTCACTTAAATAAGTAAGTCCCTGCATTTTAATCACATTTAACAAGTTACATATATATATAATGTTCTTGTAAACAGGAACGGTTCATATTAATCTTGTCTACCATTTATAAAATAAAGTCCTGCTAATTATGTTACATATAAATTGTCGTAACAATTATCAACAGTTAATGACTTTTAGCGATACATATTCGCTTGTGGAATATACTTTTATGAACATTATTTAAAGGAGAATTTATAGACTCTCACAGGGATCACTCTAGGCCGCGATTCCGCGATATTCTCGCATTAAATTCTCAAAAATCGCATGAAAAAAGACAAATGGAACAAATTGTTGCACCGAATTCGGGGAAATCCATTTTCACCATTTCAGTTTGTAATGAAAACATATTTATTTACATTTCATTTAAAATCTCAAGTAAATTTGCTCAGATCCATTTATTCGCGATTAAAATATATAAAATGAGAAAATATCAAATTATCCGAAAATCACATGAAAAAAATCAAAACAACATTATGTCGGTAAACTTCCGGTTCGCTTTTGCTTTGCGACAGCAGGGGTGTCAAAGAAAATTGATTGATTATGAATAAACATGGCCATTTTTATAATAATTCATCAACTTCTAGTCATATCTGACCATTATCCCCCAATCTATAATGATTTGACGCGATTAACTATGTACTGGAGTGGGGCAAGCAATTATAAAACTATGTTAGCATAAAAAGTTGACGTAAATTCGGACACGCTTTATTTCAGATGCTTTAACAACTTCTACTTTCACTATTGGGAATGAGCCAGAATGCAGGAAATCACATCTAAATTTAAATATGTTCTGGTGGTCATGCCTCCAAACCCGCCTAGCAGCCTCCAGCAATACATGCGGTCGACGAACAACCACTGGTCGTTCAGCTTCGCATCCGAAATGGTTCATGAAAATGGTGGAAGTCTCATTAAAATCAAGCAAATGGGACATTTTGCCTCATTGAATTTCACTCCTAGAGTGATCCCTGCTCTCAAACTACTGATGCTTAATTATTCTTTTATTTTTATTTTATAACTGGTAGACAAGATTAATATGAACCGTTCTTGTTAACAAGATTCACAAGAATGTTATATATATAACTTGGTAAATATGATTAAAATGCAGGGACGTATTTTAGTGTAATTAAGTAAAGCTAATTACTTTAAATTAACTTTTAGCTTATAAAACACGCACTAATTATTTTCGTTAACATTACACACTAAACATTATTGAATATTTGCTAATTAAAAGTAAGATTGTTTGACGGAATTCAATCGCGGTACAAAAAAAAGAAAAAACGTTTCGGGCGTTTGAACTCGCAGCCCAAACTAAAATTACATTCGCGGTAATAATAGTGAGCGCGAGCGTGAAGTAGTCGACATCACTCCCGACTGAGCTAACGGGGCTATACATATTAGGCAATACATACTATGGTGAAAACCTAATGCGCTAATGGAAGTCACGTGATCGCAGAAAAGGTAAATATTGTGGGTCCCACTTTTTTTTTTTCAAACTCACGAATGTATTACTACAGACTTCTTAGGGTCTTGCTCATGTTTTCTATGTATACATACCACAGAATAACAGTCAGAGGCATGCTCAATATCGCTTATATTATTATGAGAACACGAGGATTATGATCTTTGAGGACAGGTCACTGGTTTGCAGTGCTCCGACCCAGAATTTTTGAGGTGGGTAGGTAGGTAGGTAGGTAGGTAGGTGATTTTTTTTGTTGCTTTTATGGTTTATCACCATTTATATCTTAAACAACGTAAGTTTATTCCTCACCCTCCAAGCACTAAAACTAGGTTCGACTATACACAAGGCAACATCACAACAAAACCTTAAAGATGTTTTGTATAAAAGACAATGACTCCTTAAAACATTTTTAATATTGTCAGAATACTAATTTCATATTATATTCTCTTAAAGTGCCTTCCAAAAAAAACTGGGTGTTACATGTACTTAAAGCTGATATCCGCCAACAACAGGGAAATTGTACAGAAAAATGTACACCGTTCTAAGCCTAGTACTGATTAACTTAACAGTATGTTGCGAATCTGAACTCTGTACTACAATATAAACCAACTTAAACTGCCAGAAAAACATCACCCTATTGTGTGTCAAAATTTTTATGACCATCAGGCCGTGGAATGGGTATGAAAATACCGAAGGTTCCATGATTACCATCATATGCATACCATCTTGGGATGGCTGAAAGTTTCGTACTATTGGCATTTTAAATATTGAGTTCTGCTCAACCCGGGGCTAGAGAGTGTGAATGGTATTTTCACTACCTCACTTGTCTCAATCAAACCGAGACTGCAATTATTTTTTTATTGATCATGTTTGACGATTTCCAAATTTCTCCTTTTTATACTCTTTTTATACTAAGTAGAAAGGCCCTAAACAGATATAGAAACAAAATTAAAAACAGAATGTATGTAAAACATAAACCAGGCAAAATACTAAGGCGTATTTGACATAATTTTACACATCACTATGTATTTAACAGACGCGTGTGTATTATGTAATAAACACTACATACATGGGTTAAATCAGAATAACAACTTGATCCTGAGATTGACAATGTTTTTAACTTTTAAAAGGAGGCGTTTGAGAAGAGAATTCAAGCGGACGTTTTGCAGCCATTTTGACAAATGGCAAATTTACAGTTTCATCTTTTGTTATTATACTGCTCCCTCGATAATCCTATTGTTTACCAAATTATCTATGATTATCAAGTTCCTGACCAATTAAAGACATTCACATCTAAAAATTATTTCATAATTACTTTCCAATCTTTAATCAACACTCGCCGAAATTGTTTTCATATTGATCAATACTGGATCGACTTTGTCAATTAAATCGCCGCTATATACTGTTTTATGCGGTCACTTATTCAATCAATCAATAACCTAATCAGTCAGCTGTTATATAACTAATCTGCTTTTACGATCAATCAAGAGTAATTACTGCCAGTCATCCTAAAACTCTGAAATTTGACGACTTTATTCCAATTATGCCGTGCAGGAAGGGTGTGTAATTACCTTGACAGACTGGGTATCGGTTTTCCCACTTCGACTGGCGCATTATACAACATCGAGGGGGAACCAGTATCGTTTATATGAACCGCAAAGAAAAAATCTACCGAAAAGATCAAGAAAAAATAAATCGGCGCCATGAAACACCGAAAAAAAAGTTTGAGTCGCGGCCATTTGTATGAGTCGGTCGCGCACTGCAAACCAACAATTTTTAAGGATGGCCTAATGCACATCTACCTACTTTCGGTTTCAAGGTATCATTATAATGGCAATAAACTCGAAAATTGAGAGCGAGATGTGATAATGGCAAAATCGAGAATGAGTCTCACAGCTATCAATCTCTATACAAATTAAATACAACAATATACAATGTGTATAGCCACAGGAACTGGTCACTTTTAATTTGTGCCTTCTATTATTATAATTGTCTATAAAGGAGATGAATGGGAAATTTTGGAAAATGCTGGTGATCTTTTTCAGAGGTCAAGCAGACGTTCGAAACAATCTCAATTACATGCACACTATATACTAACATGTGCAGAAATGAATTTCCTATCCAACAATACCTTTCTTCCTACGATCCCTTGTAAATTCACTGAGATATCCGAGTTCAAAGTCACCAAAGTGCAATTTGATACTGCTCGTCGTTTGTTTAGGTCCCCAAAGGAAACAAATGAATTTTACCGAAAATCAGGTGTCAATTCACTAACGTAAAGCACCGATACCTAAATAAATCCATATTTTATCAGTGTGCATAGTCCGTATCACGAGGAAGTCACATAACGAGTATTTCTCCACTTGTTATCGGCACTAGCAAACTTTACAAATGAAACCGCCATTTTTAAATGAATTACAGGGCCGAATGACGTCATAATGCGAACCTAACAGCTATGGTAAAAAAAAATACTTTTTAAAATTATTCTTGAATATATTATTAAATACGCTTGTGTTTATCCATAATACTATTATTGATTATAATTAATATTATTATTGATTATAATAGTATTATGGATAAGCACAAACGTATTTTCTAATATATTCAATAATAATATAGTAACAAGAGCTGTCGGAGAACAGCGCAGCTCGACTATTCGATTTTTTCGGAGAATAATAAATTTATAGCTAATATATACCATCAGAAAACAAGGCTACAACAATGTGGGGTGGGGTTGGGAGCAGAACATAACTATGTGTAAGAATTGACCAAAACTACACAGAAATATGTAAAAACAATTAAAAAAAATAATAAAAAATCGAGTTTTAAGTGGGGTGCAGGGTGGGGGTGGGAGAGAGGCGGGGGTGGATGGTGGGGGGAGTGGGGGTTGTGAGGGCAACATATATGTGTAAGAAGCTATGTAATAATTCACCAAAACAACTCAAAAATATGAAGAAAAAATAATAATTAAAAAATCGAGTTTGAGTGGGGATGGGGTAGAGGCGTGGGGTGGGGAGGGCAACATGTGTAAGAATTGACTAAAACAACAAAGAAATGTGTAAAAAAAAAAAAAAAAAGTGGGGGTGGGGTGTGGGGGAGAGCGGGGGGAGAGGCGGGAGTGGGTTGGGGGCAGGGGGCAACATATATGTGTAAGAGTTGACAAAAGCAACACAGAAATATGTAAACAAAAACAAAAACAAGTGGGGGTGGGGTGTGGGGGAGAGCGGGGGGGAGAGGCGGGAGTGGGTTGCGGGCAGGGGGAGGGGGCAACATATATGTGTAAGAACTGACTAAAACAACACAGAAATATGTAAAAAATAAAATTTAAAAAAAAAGGATGAGGAGGGAGCCCATGCCCTAATATGGGTGAAGTAATAACATGCATAATGCTATAACAAATCCCAAACCAAAATTATAGATATATATGCAAACCTAGATCTGCCTTTATTGCACATTTTATGGGCCATCACAATTTGGGTTCCATTGGAGCCCAGAATTTGCAGAAGACAAAATTACTTATCCAACCCTTAACAACATACTATAAGGAAACCAATTCCAAAATTTACTTCGGCTAGGACAAAAAATGTAAGAGATATAAACCTGTTAACACAGATTACACGCAAAATTTGATGTGAAACAGACATTTTTTAAGGGCTATCAGAATTTGGGTTCCATGGGAGCCCAGGGGTTACAGGAACCAAAATTACTTAAGCAGCCCTTACGATAATGCTATAAGGAAGCTAATGGCCAAATTTGGTTGTGCTAGGGTAAGAATTGTAAGAGATATAGACTTGTTAACACAGTTTACACGCAAAATTTGATGTGGAACAGACATATTTTAAGTGCTATCAGAATTTGGGTTCCATGGGAGCCCAGGTGTTACAGGA